>CM076571.1:256519903-256798784 GCA_034641835.2 Pinus albicaulis
TTTTTTTAATATATATATATATATATATATATATATTTGTAAGCTTCGTAGGACTTTTCATTTACGATAATATAAAGGGCAGAGAGTCATACAGTATAAAACCAATGCAGTGACCTTAACCTGCCCGAAGGAAACCAGGTCTGTTGGCCACCGCAACGAGTTGTAAGCCAACCAAAAACGGAATTGTCTAAGCCTAGATCTAACAACTTTAAGGGCTGTAGTATGTCCAAAATAATTACAGCAAATACCAAAAAGAGAGTTAACAGGAGCCAAATTTACATGAAGACGAAAGAAGTTAACCAACTAAAGAAGCAGTCGAAGAAGTATCAACTTGCCCAAACACATGTGGCCTACGATGAAGAAGCTGCACCTGCTGTTCCAACTTGCTCACCTTATCATTCAACTGGATCTGTACCTTGGAGATGGCATGCATATCCATCTTTAGCTGTTGCAACTCAAACAGAATGGAACATGTAAGACTCTGCTTTTCGGTTGCTGCCAAAGCCTTTGCAAGGATACACTTCATCTTCCAGTATGTCTTGACAGATTGTTGGAAGAGAGAAACAAATCCTCGAGTACTACCTGTATCTGTTAAAAAGTCCATATGGGATAGCTGTTCATCCATACTCACCTCTTCACTGTCAGTTTCTACCTCCCATCCTTGGATTGTAGATTTAATATTTTCCTGATTGCCAGATTCATAAACCTAAGCCAGCTCTTGTACAACCTGTGTATTTTTTTTGCGGCCCCGTCGACTAGTTCCTGCCTCAGGCTTGGGTTTTCGATCACGTTTGGGCCTCCTAGAATTCTATTTCACCATACTTGCAGTTGAATATCGTGCAAAGAGGCATGTGGCCAGGGGAACAGGTAAGAGCAGATAAGTCAGGAGTGAATAGAACTGCAAAATAACATGTCCAATACATTGAACCGACCACCAAAAAGCAACAGTAAAGGGAATACAAGACCATCTGTCAAGAAATGCATAGAATGGATATTGTCTAAAAGACTTCACCACGAAGATTATAGCAGAGACTGTGAGCCAATAGGTAACAACAGACCGTCGTAGAGCATGGCCAGAGAAATCAAAAGAGGAAGCATGCACAGTGGCAGAGTAAACACATGAAAACTGCTAAAGCGAGACCCCTAAGACTAGATGCAGCAGGAGACCCATATATGAGAAAATAGAAATCCACAGAAACCACCAGAAATTACAACCCGCCAATAGTAGTGCCATGTGGAAAAGAATGTGTAACCGTAGAGAACCCAGCAACAACCAGCACATACAGAAAGGAATATGTAGCCGTAGAACATACCGAGAAATTTTTTCGAGCAGAAGTAATGATACATAATTCTTGCATATTAAAGTAACAGTTACATGAACCTCAGCCCGAGAAGCCAAAAACAAGTCGAAGCAGTAGAAATTGTTAAAAGAGTTAATCCCATGCATAAACCGCTGAAGGGAAACAACTGGAGCAATGGAAAAAAAAACCCACCTCCTTCGAGAATAAAGGATAATATCCAACAGAAGAGCATACCCCCGATATGAAAGGAAAACAGGGCCATGAAAATACAGAATGCAAAGCAAATTGATAGCTATCGTGTCCCCAAAAAACCAGAGGCAAAACTGGGGGGCTACGGAAATGAGGTTCGACCTTCCCCATATGTCGAATAGTAAAAACAACCCACTTAGAACAGAAACTCTGAAACAACATAACCGTATGCATGCAAGGCAACTGAAGAAAATCGAACAGAGTTTCATATATTTTTAGTATATTTCAATTTATTTATTTTTTTGTTCTTGGTATGCTCCTTTTATGATTGCATATTCTTTTTACCGTGTGTCTTTTGCAATTTCCAATAGAAAATATAGTAGAAAATGTCTTTTTTTCATATGTTTTTTACCTATGTTTTATGTTATATCAACAAATTAGAAACAAAAGGGACATTTTTCATTTTCTAATAAATTAATCGACATCTAACCCCAAACTTGTAAAATTTCGAAAGAAAAATTAAAATTTTACATTGCTTGTTTGTGTGAACATGTTGAAGTTTTTTTTGTTGCAAAAAATAATTGTTATTCAGGTAATCATCCACTTCAATGCCAAGAATTAGTAAAAATATCCTTGATTTTTTTCTAACATTTAATATATCATTGTGAAGCATTTCTAGCATGATTGGATATAAAGGATTTCATTTTATAAGGAAACCAGGTTCAAAACTCGCAATAATCAAGAGGAGACACTAAAAAATGAAATGATGTTAAGGGTTGGTTTCTCCCCAGTAATAATTAGTACCTATTTTATTCTAAGTTGGTCACATCTCTCTAACAGTTATGTAGGTCACTTCTTTAGTAATGAGGTAATTGTAATAATATAATCCAATGTTTCTTCCCACTATTGCTCTACTTTTCTAAATAGGGAAAATTATTGTTGTAAAATGGAAGAAGTGTCATGGAAATTCATCCTTTTTATTTGTAGTTTTTGAAATTATTTCTTCTTCTTTACATTGCAGTTGACAAGTTGTTGTACAAGTTCTTGCTTGATTTCTAGTCAGACCTCCCCTTCTTGAAAATCATGAATTTGCAACTTTTTTTTAGTGATATATGCAGATTTATTCCATAATACCTCTGATATTGATCTATTTCTTTCATTGGTCTCTTCCATTGAAAACATTCCTCAAGGAAAATGATAGAAAAATATTAAATTATTTGACTCTGAAATACATGTAAACCATTGACATTGACCAAGTCTGCGACCCCTCCAAGATCTTCCATTAAATCCTTCATGGCCTTGATAACAATTTTCTCTATCTTGATAAGTGTTTTCTCATCGAGGGAGTTTCTGAAATGGTGAAAAGTAATTGCTGCAATAGTGACTAGCGAGTTGCAACAACAACAACTAGTGAGTTTACACTATGAAAATTAGTTGGGTAGCCATTGCGACAACTCACTGGTCACCGTACCGAAACTCATTTATCACTCGTCATTGGTCATCTTTTGGTCACTTTTCATTGGTCATCATTTGTCACTCTTTTTTCATTGTTCTAAAATAGTAGGAAAACCATGTTTATCTAAGAGAGAGGGAAAGTTTGTCAAGAAAGGGGAAGCTTTCTTATTTCTATCTATTCATCGTGTAGGATGGATGAAATATTTTAAATTTTTGTATTAGAATTTTTTTCTTTTTATCTCTTTATAATACAATACAAATGAAATATTTAAATGTGTGGTATTTATTCTTGTTTGTTTGTGATGTAAAAAAACTTTGAAATTTTCCATCTACATTTTCTCATTTGATATGTGTTTAGAATTTAGAATTCTTTCCAATATTATGTATGATTATTTTTATTTTTTAAGAAAAACATATTTTTATATTTAGTAAAATTTTATATATAGATATTTTACATGTTCTCATTTGATATGTATTTATAATTTATAATTTATAATTTTACCCAATAGTATGCTTGAGTATTTTAAATTTTGTTGGGGAAAATGTTTTTATATTTTATATTTAATTTCTAGAATACTTATTCATTTGCAATGACAAGGCCTCAACTTATTACATCAAAGCTTAACATGTTACTCAAGCTAATTAAAATTCATTGGAATACATCCTAGCTATTTCTCATAATGACTCCAAATAAATCCAAATAACATGTCCCATTACTTTTATATTTAGAGATCATTTTATTTCAAGTCTGCAAGTCTGCCCCATGACCCCCTAGTTGTAACTCTTCCCATGAACTGTCTCCTGCAGAAATTCCTAAAGAAACCCTTCCATATGGCAACTCACCGCCCCGTGTTCAAACTAAAAGATTTTCTAAGGTTTATGCTACTTATAAATCCACACATAAAGGATAAAAACAAGATGATGATGATGAATTAGAAATATTGGGGAGTAAACCTGCTACCAAAAGATTGAGAGGATACAGGAAACACCGACGGTAGTGCCAAAAGCCAAGTAGAACAGGAGAAATTAAGGTCATATTGCTCTAGTTCGTGAAACCACCCCTGTTTTTATAGAATAACTCCCATAAGAAACAACAACAGAACAAGAGAGAGAAAGAGTAAGAGAATCCTCAGGATGTATTGATTGAAGGAGCCATGGAACAAGGATGCATGTAGCAAGTATTTGTGGAACACGGATTAGGCCACCTTGCTGACACAAAATAACAAGTTGATAAGGTTCCCTCTCCTAATTCTCACTATGAGCTCATATGAGGAGTATCCATATGGTACGGAACAAATGTCCTTGCCTAAATTCAAATTTTATATGGGGATGATGTAAAGTAATAGCCAACTACGCCAACATAATTGTGCGGGGAAAATGAGGAGGACCAACCAACTGCACACCCATAGTTGTATGGTAGTGATGAGGAGGAACAACCGACTGCACCACCAGAATTGAAAAATAAGCACGTTGTAACAATACGTACCCCTAAAAATCTTTGTTGGAGAGGTAAATACCCTCTGCGGATAGAGGAAATCCCTACTAGACCAGATCGGGTCTAGCAAAAATCAGTCATGAAGTGACGTAGGTATCTAGTTACAAAATGACAAAAACATAATGAATTTCCTACCTCAGGTCCTACGCAGTGGTCATTGAAGAAAGGATGACGCTTCCCGTCATTTGCTTGGCAGATCACGATTCTTTCGCTCGACACATCCGAACACCCAAAGCTTTGACGCTTGATCTTCCTTCGACGGGGCTGACAGTGAAACACGTCTCAATGAAGCCTATCGAAAATGGGACAAAGCTCTCTCTCTTTGGCTTGGCTCTCAGAAGCTGTCTAGCTATAGTCTCCTTACTACAAGTTTAGCTCCCTCCTCTTATAGCTTGCTAAGGGAAAAAAACAAGCTTATATAGATGGTGGAAGGGGAGCTGGGATCCCTAAAATCATGGGATTGGCCCTATCTCTAAGGAATCTCCCATGATAGGTGGAAAACCACCTCCCATACATGGAGATCTGGAGCCAAACCTCCAAACTCATTTTAGAGACTCGTTCAGGAGTTTGTTGGAATCAAACTTCCGCCATTTATTTTTAAAAAACAATCCTTATTAATCTTGGTACGAGTGAGACACTGGGACAGAGTGCCAGTTGGCGCACCCTCTATGGTGGATTTTCCCCATTGGCGTGAGGGCTGAACTGGCTAGTCATGCCAAGGCCAAAAGATCAGTTTTTAGGGTTTTTCAAGGGAAAATTTCTTTAGAGGAATGATTGTCCTTGTCAAGGGGGATACCATGAAAGTGGTTTCACGTCATGTCACTGCTCACAAGTCATGAGAAAGGCCCTCCAATATGTGGGACGAGGGATTGCAGGGACGCTGACAAAATGTTGTGTAACAGATGCCCCCTAAAGCATGAGGCCCGAGAAAGAGAGAGGGGTGAAATGCTTTATGAGAATGTGTCAAACTGAAAACACTTCCATCGGAAAAAATGCGTAGATAAATACAACTGATATATCAAATACGTGATATGTGGTATGGGCGCAGCCATCCATAATAGAGTGTACAATAATCAGGATCCAAGGTATGGACGCAGCCATCCAGAAAGGATCAATAAATAGACTCAAGTATGGTCGTAGCCATCCAATCAATGAGTCATGTAATTAAACATGATAATCCACAAAGAATCTGCAACCTGGATTTCATCAGACAAAATCCAAGGTCTTCGGCTCCATCTCGACCCGAATAGAGTACAAGTCCCAGCATGTGAATATGTGAGCTGAAGTCGAGCATGCAAGAACATCGTTTGATTACCAGCCAATAACGAAATTCGTTAACAGATGTGAGAGGAACCATCAATAATGAAAATGGCCCTCAAGGTACTATAGGTACAATCCACGGAATGTGAATAGTAAGCTGACGTCGAACACCTACAAAATCACTCGATCGAAGGCCAATAATGAAAAACTTGCGTCGAATGCGAAGAACCTGCCATTGAGGCATGCAGGCTCCAAGGTACCTGAAGGGAGTCTCTTAGACCAACTTCTTGGATAATGATCTAAATTTGACAGGAAGAGACCTTGATCGAAGGTGGGCCATAGGGTTTCCCACATCATTGACACGAGACAGAGGAACATAATGTTTATGAATCAGGATCATATGAGAATCAGAGGGAGGTTGAAAACCGCAGAGGCCAACTTCTCTTGAACATATCGGCGGCACGACACTGGATTTGACATCAAAGGATCTGAGGTCATGATGACGTGGCAAAGAGCTAATGAGCGGTTAAAAGAGATTACCCAAACCCACGGAGGCAAGCAGAGAACGAGATGGGATGTCCCCAACCCGACACGAATGCAGACAAGTGCAATGTTCAAGAGCAACATACTGCCGACACGACGGTGATACTGGTTCCATTTTTCCCCACCATTTCTGGCGAGTACCTCTTTATTTTTACACAAGCTTGAAGAGGATACCATATGCTTGTCATATAAGTTTTTCCTTCGGAAAAATCCAACCTAGTACATTTAACAAGCCCTAGGAAGGAGGAACTCAAGTAACGTCATTGCGTTGGAGTCCGATGTCATCAGGTTTTAACGAGTTTGACAAAGCAAGAAATCAACGTCTTTTCATGTTTAGAGAGTTTGAAAAGACACGGAAATGAAAACTCCAACAGTCCATTTTGGTATATAGTTCCTCGGATCCGAAAAGGTAGAAAACTATGTCTAAGAAATCCTCCTAGTTGCGATAGGCTAGGGTATTCATTTTTTGTAAATATCTATCTCAGCCGGAAAAAGTTGTAAACGTATACTGGGTAGATGTCGTTTCGCAACCATTTTAACAAGATCAAAACGATAAGCGACTCAGAAATATTTTCATTTTTAGGGAGTCAGAAAAGAGCTGAAAATTGACTCCTCCTGGAGGAACGAGTGGTATAAAGGGTAGCAACTGGTTCCGGTAATGGTGGAACTGCTCAAAACAAGTAAAGGTTAAGAGGCTGGCTAACAAGACCACTCATTGCAGCAGTTCTTCAGGAATGTGTAAAACAACCAAGTGAAGCATATGATCGGCCAAGCAGATAGGGACGATGGAATGAGAGAACCAAGGCTCATCTAGCAAAACAGGGTGATAAAATGGCAATCACGAGAGGTAAAATGGGAAAGGTTTCATTTTTACACAAGCTTGAAATCAGGAAAATCTGCTTCAATTTGGTTTCATTTTTACACAAGCTTGAAACAAAGATAAACTATGCTTGAAACCAGTTTCATTTTTACACAAGCTTGAAACGGAAACAAACCATGCTTGAAAAATTTAAGCATGCCCCCAGCATGGTGACTCAATTCGAGGTACATGCCCCCCAAGCTTCAATCCATATGAAAGGTAGATGGAGTGAAGGTTCAAGTTATGAGATCAAGAGAAAGACTGGACTGGGATTTTACGAGATCTTATCAAAGACTCGAATTGAACAGGAAAGTGTTTTATTGTTTTAACGAGGTTGACACATTAAAAGAACTATCCCCAGATGACCTTGTTTCATCTTTTAACGAGGTTGACACAAGAAAAAAAACTATGCTCCGACGAGCTTATTTCATTTTTTAAGGAGCTTGACACAAGAAAACGAACTATGCTCCGACGACCTTGTTTCATTTTTTAAGGAGCCTGACACAAGAAAAGGAACTATGCTCTGAAGAGCTTGTTTCATTTTTTAAGGAGCTTGACACAAGAAAACAAACTCTACTCCAGACACCTTGTTATGATGAATAAGAAGTCATGGCTTCCAAGAGTTGCCCGTCCGATGGAAGGAAAACATCTTGGAAGTCTGGACCCAATGCCCCCAACACATGATGTACAATGGCACTATCACTGAATACGAGCACAGGATAGGTAGCCACATAATTGACATGCAGCGGGGATGACACAACTGGCAGATAAAGATCTAGAAAGAATGATGGTGGACCAGATGTCATGTTAGGACCAAAGAATGCAAGCTGATCGATGGTCACAATCTGACCTTGGTGTGGAAAACACATCACACGAAAGAGGGAGGAGACAAGTTTTCCCATGGCATAAGTATAATCGCAGCCTAGGAGTATATTAAAGTCCAAGGGGCTAGGAACAACCATCATGTCCATATGGACAGTTTTCCCTCCCAAAGTAACAAGCAACTTTGGAAGGATCCCTAACAGTTGACTAGTTCCTCTGTTAAACACCAACAGATTCTGCGTAATAGGAACAAGCGACGGAAAACCAAAAGCTTGCCAAGTAGTTGAGGATAGAATAGTAACAGATGCACCTTCATCTATAACGGTGCTAGGTATGACCAGACTAGAGGTTTGTACCGTTATCTCAAAAGGCACATAAGAAGGAAGGCGGTATCCTGTGAATCGATTCCAATCAAAGGAAGCGTCCAAACTACTTAGAGGGGCCACCATCGAACCAATATGGTCTTCCCTTAGTGTTATGGAAAATGAAGGAGAATCCTCCATAACCTCCATCATGGAGTCAGGAGGAGTATCCTCCAGGAATTCCATCACCGGAAGCAGAGGAGCAGCTTCTTGAGGTATAGGGACAAGAGAATCTTTCTCCAAGTCCGAGGAATCTGAAGAAACAAGAAGAACCTGAGGGATGTGAGATCCAATCCCAATGGAAAAGACCTGGTGCACCACAGACGGGGCCAACTCAACCGATCCCATGACCAATGGTTGGTCAAGGATGGATTCATGATGGTGAATTTTCGAGGGAGAGGGATCAAGCAAGGATGACTCTTGACTGATCGATGGATTAACTAGTGGAGGACTCAAAGATAGTTGTTTGTAACTAGCTGGAAGGCACGTTGTAGAAACAGTCAAGTTGTCCAAAACTCATTTGGCTTCATCCATATACAGAAAAAGGTGAATGGCATGATGCCCTTCACACAACTTATAGGGATTGGTAATATTACCCTGTTTTTTATGAGCCTTATCAGGACTAGCTGAAGATGTGCCCCCAACCTGACTCCCGGAAGCCAAAGGCAATGGCGGACGACCATTGGACCATACTTCAAGCACCTTGGGAATGCCAAGGAAATCTCAAAGAAGATGGTTTCCTTGGCACAACATGTAAGGGAAATTAACTTTTCACGAAGGGTTGGAAGGTGTATCAATGGAAGGCTTCTTAGGCGCAATAGCTGCAAAGATAGCCTCTCATTTATCTAACTTCTTCTTCTTATTCCTCTTCTTCTTCTCCTTAGCCACCTGGTTACTCGAATCCAGACTTTCACCAGGCGAAGCGGAAGAGGAGGACGCAGAAACAAGTGAAGAAGGCGAGAGGTCCACCTTGGAATCAACATGATGTTGTTCAGGCAGAGGAACTGATTAAACAGTAGCCGGGACATTCGGGACCACCGAGGTTGAAAACAACCAAACGGGCAACCCAATAGTTAACCCAGGAAGGGACAACGTTTCCATATAAGGAGCACCAACATTCCCAAAAGGAGGAAAATGACCAGGATTCCCATCAGAGGGGATTGCTTGGTTGGTGAACTCCGAGAAAGTTTCCATTAGAAACAGCTTTAGAACAACGCCCTAAGGAAACTAACTTTAACCAGGAATATTTCGTTGGTAGTTAATTTTTAAAAAATTGAAACAAAACTGTACTGTTTCATATTTTAAGAGTCATGAAATGAGTAAAATATGACTCTATCTCTTTCAGTTTGGAAACAAGAGTGAAAGGACAAGCACTTGATGATCTTTTCAAATTTAATGAGTCAGAAAAGATCGAAATGACTACTCTGGTAATCTAGGCAAATGGGTGTACTAGATATCCGTGAACTACCATATACACCTTGGTTAAAAAATGAAAGAGAAATCAACCAAGGACTTGACATACATGCATGTAATCTCCCTAAATGTTATGTCTGGTGTATCACGAGTATAAGGCGGAAAACTCAGCTTCCTACAGATAAAGGATAGCAACCTAGTGGGGTCTCCCTTTATATACGCGATGGTACAGGGAGTACAAGTCTGTACCAGCATTGTCTAAAGCCAGATGGTGAACGACAGCTACTAGGTTTAATGACGCCGGAACACGTCACTAGCCTAGATCTCTAGATATTTCGTTAATGTTTCAATGTTGCCTTAGGTTAATTGAATAAATTTTAGAGTTGATCTTCAATTTATGTTTCAATTTCAGGTCCTACCGCATGTCATATGACAATCTCCTATATGCAGCTATATGAGAAAAGAAATCTTTCAATTCGATGAATGATATCTAGCTTAAGGGAAGAGCTTCAAACAATGACGCAACAAACAAAAATACCGAAAACAAAACTTTTTCCAAACTAGATGACTTTCACTTTCCAAAAGTAGTCTAAAACATTCAACGATGCGAATTATGCAATGTAATCTATGCAAAATCCTCTTTTTTGAAAACTATGCAATTGTAATCTATGCACAATTCCTTTTTTCTTTTTGAAAGAATAAGAATGCACTAAATGCATTTTTTTATGAAATGAGAATCTACTTAATGCATGATTTTAATGAAAGAGAATGCACTCAAAGAACTTTTTAGTTCTCAATCATTAAACAATGTGATCTAAGTTCAATGATAAATCTCAAAAATACTTTTCAATGCAATGTGATCTAATGCATTTTAATGAAAAGAAAACTTTGAGATGAAAACTAAATCAACACAAATTTCCTTAATGAAAGGATGAATGCAAAAGGGATGCAAACAAACACTAAGAATTTAATCATTGTTTTAAACACTCCGTAACAAAATTCCTCAAAAGGCTACAGGACATATGAGGTCAACACAAAGAAGACTTCCAAAGCATGAGATCAAAACAAGGCATTCATTCCCTTTTACATCAAGTAATCATGGAAAGAAGACATTTCAGCTGAACAATGAGCAATGTAATCTATGCTCATATAGAGAAAAGACCAGAAGGGAAAGACACACTAGTGAAGGATTTAGGGAAAAAGTCTCAATTTTCACACACCCTAAACTTGGCACGAATTTTGTGGGTGAAAATAGCTCCAACTGGCGCGACTTGCTCACTGAAAACTAGCGCCAATGGCCAATTGGCATGGGTTGCTAACTAATAACAAGCGCCAATTCTTGAAAATGAGAAAACAAAGAATTTCTCCCAACCAAGACCAGACTCACCACTTCAAGCAAAATCTAAAAATAACCAAGAAGAAAGACTACTGACCAGAAAAACTCCCAAACAAGGGAAAGCCCTAGCACCTACAAGAAATGACGTGAATGTCTCGCTGTAATCCGTGCCAGACAGGGGATGGAACGGGTGATGAACTGGCAACTTGCGCCAATGGGCCCAACTGTCAGGGTGGAAACCATGCCAATAAAGCCAACCATGAAAAGATGAAAATTTTGGAAAAGTAGAGGTCAAATCTGATCCTCTGGGGTTAAACAGGGGTCTAAGACCAAGGAGGGAAACCAGAAGAGAAAATGAATGAATCAAAAGTGAAAAACAACCAAAAGAGGAAAGACTAACTCCAACTGACTCCCAAGTGGAGTCGCCAGTTTGTTGGAGACGTAAATTCCCTCTGCGGATAGAGGCGATCCCTACTAGCCCAGATCGGGTCTAGCAACAATCATTCATGCAGTGATGCAGGTCTCTAGTTACAAAATGACAAAAACATAACGAATTTCCTACCTCAGGTCCTACGCAATGGTCATTGAAGAAAGAATGATGCTTCCCGTCCTTTGCTTGGTAGATCACGATTCTTACGCTCGATACGTCTGAACACCCAAAGCTCTGACACTTGATCTTGCTTCGGTGGGGCTAACATTGGAGCATGTCTCAACGAATCCTGTAGGAAATGGGACAAAGCTCTCTCTATTAGACTTGGCTCCCAAAAGCTATCTGGCTATAGTCTCCTTGCTACAAGTTCAACTCCCTCCTCTTCTAGCTTGCTAAGGGAAAAAGGAAAGCTTATATAGATGGTGGAAGGGGAGTTGGGATCCCTACAATCATGGGATTGGCCTTATCTCTAAGGAAGCTTCCATGATAGGTGGAAAACCACCTCCCATACATGAAGATCTGGAGCCAAACCTCCCAACTCATTTTAGAGACTCGTCTAGGAGTTTGTTGGAATCAAACTTCCGCCATTTATTTTTTAAAAAAAATCAGTATTAAGCTTGGCGCGAGTGAGACACTGGGATAGAGCACCAGTTGGCGCGCCCTCTATGGTGGATTTTCCCCATTGGCGCGAGGGATGAACTGGCTAGTTGCGCTAAGGCCAAAAGATCAATTTTTAGGGTTTTTCAAAGGAAACTTTCTTCAGAGGAATGATTTTCCTTGTCAAGGGGGATGCCATGAAAGTGGTTTTAGGTCATGTCACTGCTCACAGGTCAAGGGAAAGGCCCTCCAATATGCGGGATGGGGGATTGCAGGGACGGTGACAAAATGTTGTGTAACAATCTTCCTCTGTATATTTAACTACTAAGGAACAATAGGATTCTATAGATGAATAAAATACAACTACATATTAGAGTTAAAACCCTGAGAGATGAGCTCATATAAGAAGAAAATTTTGATAGATTAGATTGCTTAGCCGAATTTTCAGAGTCCATACCCATTGATGTGATAGATATACCTTCTCTAGGGGTCCAACAAAATACACCCCTTCAGGAAAAAAATAGACTCATGAAACTATTGTGCAAACAAAGGACCATACCAAAAGCATAGTTGTGCATATATAGAAACGTGAATCACAAATGAAACTGACAAAATAAATGACTAAACGAAGAGAGTAACAATGACCATATATGATACTAACAGAGGATGAGGAACCAAAGATCAAACTCACCAAAGACGTTGCTATGAAAACATAGGATGAGGAACCTAAGGATAAATAAGTCATGTGTAAATTCTCATATAAGGGAAAACTAATACCTTACCATTTTCACGAAAACTTATTCCGTGACCTTTGCAAGACATGTGAAAAATATAAAAATAAAGTTTTCCGAAAACATTAAAACAAAGTGGATGAGCTGGAAAGGAAGGTGAGCAAGCTGGAGAATGGTAAGAAACAACTTAGACAGAAAATTGATGGTGTGATTAGTTGTAGGTATCTTTCAACCAATTACAACGTGTATTTGACAGAAAAAAAATTTATGTTTAAAAAGAATTCCATCGTCATCAATAAGCCTTTCCAGGTTGAATACAGACAAGGTTTCATGGAAGCATATATGGCCTACACAAATCTAGAAAAATACTCTCTGTGAATTGTACCAACATAATTTTTTCGTACCTCTTAAGAGAATATGGAATCCCAACCATGTTACAAGGGATTTCCAATTGACATCCTTTGTATCATATTTGAGAAATCATGCCAGTTAGGTGGAAGCTCTTCAAATATATATATATATATATATATATATATATTTCTGAGAGCCTTTTGTGGGTTAGAGGAGAATATCACATACCTATGGAGGTGATAAAAGAACAACAATATTTCTCCAAGTTTTTGAGAGGTAGGAGAGAATATCACTAGGAAAAAGCAAGATACCATTGCATATTGCGCAACCCAGATTCAAATATTGGAAACTGTCGCACAAGAAGGATGTAAAGCAACATGGGATGCCTCGAGAAAGAAATCACGAAATAAAGATCCATTTGAATACTTAAACTTAAATATAGCCTTAACAAGGTTTTCTCAGTATATTATTTCCATGGGACACTGTGGGAATAACTGGATAGGTCTTAGATTTTACCATCCATTAATCTGGCTACCAACAAGGATATATAAAAAGAATTATACCCTGAATAAAAAAGAGTTTGAATTTTCGAATGTAATTATGGAGACATTAGGGAATATTCCTTCTTGTGAAGTAGGATAGAGTGATTATTCTAACAGGAATATTCATGAATGTCCCCCTTTATTCTTAGATTCAAATTGACCTGTGTTCTTGCTGATATTCATTGTCTCATCATTGCTAACATACTGGATCACTGGTGTGGCAACTCATAGAAAGAAAAAACATAATATTTAAATTTTAATATATATTATTCTCCAATAATATATCATTATTAGCACTGAGAAGTTATAAAAAACCAGCAAAAATTGTGTTTTACATGTTTAGTTCCAATTTTGTTGCATTTCCTCTACAAATTTTGTTATATTCCCATTTGTTTTTCTAATTTATATATTAGATTCATGTTTAGACAACAATATATGCAAGCATAATGCACGTATGAAAAACCACTCGAAATCTATCTTCCATAACTTACAAAATAATCAATGTATTGAAATACTGAGTGTAAATTCATGGAATTGTTTACGGTGTTGACAATTCCGACAAATTATACAAAATAACCAAACACATACTCACCACCTATCAAATATACATTAACATACTCAACAAAACAATAACACATCAAATACATGTAATACATGAATAAATATTAAAATAAAATTGAAAATAAAATCATGCACAGGAAACATGGAAACCATTCATTGTTGGAGTGAGGGAGACCTTGCTTATTGATTTGTTCAAACTTAAATGAGTCATATTCATTTGCTGGGATATTCAAGCCAATTTCCAACCTTACATTTTCTTTGCTTGTTTTTCTTCCATTTTTTGGGCTTATAAAATTATTCTTCCTCTTCAAATATGACACAATGCACGCAAACCACATGTGAATTCATAATCCATAATATGAATATTGTTGGCGTAATCCAAAAAAAAAATTAAACAAAGAAATCAACTGTTCAATCTTGGTCAAAATAACAATAGCACTTTTTTGAACCAGGTCTATGTAGCCAAATAGCTCCTCCTTGTCCAACTCGTTTCCTTTAAAATTTACATCAACATTGTGAGTATCCATAGAAGATATGTTTGCATCTTCACCAAGATCTAATATTGCCTTTATATTTATCTCAGGAGGGTCACTATATGAATCAGTTGTGCTTTGATGATTTTTTAATTGGTTTGAAGCCATTGAATGGGAACACAACCAACCGACCTTTGTGCCATGCTTGCAAATGTTTCCATGAATAGATTATGGGAAATCACTAGTTATGAAATTTGTACGATGATAAGTGAGAAGGCAATGCTTATTAAGTTTAGATTGACTCCTCACCCAAAAATCATGAGACATTTTCTCATGAGGGTTGAAATCACTATCTGGAATTCCTTTTTTTTCCATTGATGAATCTGAGTCTTTCTATTTCTGGTAATTATTCAAATATCCTTCCTTCTTTAGAATTTCCTTAAACTGATAACAGGGTTCAACATTTGTTAGAAAAACATATATCAACCAATCCATCCTACAAGAAATTTTTTTCTTTAGGTAACAGTGATATGACTCCAAAACATTATTTGTTTCCTTATGAAAGAGTTTGTCAACTTATAAATCTTTTCACCAACAACCCAATTCTTGTGAAAATAGTCTAGAAATTTCTCCTCATTTGCAAATTTGTTGAAAAAAAACATTAATTTAATTGCTCACTTCAAGACTTGAATAATAATTGACAATTAAACCCAAATCACTAAAATTACTATTTCTAGACTACTTGCCAATAGATTCACATCTTTAAGCCATTTTTATTTAGATAAAACAAATTTACTAATTTTGAGAAATAAAAAATAACCAATGTAAAGTACTAAAAAATTTAATAATATAGATCTTAAGAAATGTGTCCAAAAAAAACTCTATAAAACATCAAGCATAAGAACCTTAGATTTATCTTCGATATCTTAAGTGAGTTCTTTGATGGAGAATTTATATTCATTTTCTTGCTTATAGAATTGACTGAGTAGCTTTCTTTCATTCCCTTGCTTACAAAATTGATTGAATAGTTGAGAGGATGACAACTAGGTTCTAGGTAACATAGATATGGTGGAATGTAGGGTGTTACACTCTACCTCAAGTTTTCAGTTGAATAAAAGTGAGATCAAATAACATGGAAAAATGAAAACCGTAGCTCATGTAAGAACCTTAACATTGCTATCTGTTATTTGTTACCACAGTATTAAAATTTAAATTGAAAAATTATTTTAATTGCTTTGGGACTCCTGCATCAGATTCCCAAGATAAATATAACCATGATCTATAGATCATGTGTCTTTAATATTTGTCCTCCTGGATCCCATACTTCATTCTGTAATCTTTCTTTGGTTGATGTTGTTGTTGTTTTTTGTTTTTCTCCAGGTATCCATACTTTATGTTGCTTCGCCCCACTGAATATTCTCTCACATTCTTCTGTTGTATTTCTCTTGCTACTGCTACTTTTCTTCCAAGATTTTTTCTTCTTCCGAGACACCTTCACCATCAAACTTATTATTTTTTCAATCTCCATGTCCAGTTTATCTTCTAACTGGTACTCACTCTGCCATTTGTATTCAAACTTTTGTTTCTTATCTTCTGTTTTAACTTGTTGGATTCTTACTACCACCCTTACATCCTTACCATCTTGTTGCTTTTGAACTTTCATCTCATCTCCAAAAAACATTTGTTCAATATCTTTGATAAAATCATCATCAATATGTTTTTCATCGTATCTTTCATCCTCTTCCTTAAAAACCCTCAATGATTGTTCTTCAATTATTTAACTAATCCTGGTAGTCAGTTAAACTTTCTTCAGTTCTAAGACTGATTCCTCTTTAGCATGAGACATATTTGCCTCACCTTTGCCCAATTTCAATTGTACATTTAGAATATTCATTCTTTGACTTTTTATTCTATCCTCCAAAAGAATTATCTCATGCCACAAATCTATCATCTCACTTGGAACTTATTCCAAATACTCTATACAATCCTCACTATCTCCTTCTTTGTCACAAGTCCAATTTATTGGTGACACTACTTCTTCATTCTCTATCAGAATAAAATTCTGATCCTCTATCCCTATGACAACTTTAGATATTTGTCTAACAGTCTTCCTTTGGCCACTCAAGAAAGCCAACTTATCCCTATCCTCAACAATAACAAAATTCCTTCATATGAGACATAAGTGTCTCACCTTGCTTAGAGATACTTTCTTCACTAAGCAAGGAATCTGTGAACTCCTTCTACTGCAATAACTCAACTTGATCTTCATATGAAAGATAGTCATAATTTTACTTTTCTTGACAATTTTCAGCTTCATTCAAGACAATTCAAAGAGATGGATTTCCTTCTGTAACACCTGAAAACACAATCAAATTATCAATCTCAACATCCCAAGACCCAATGGTCTCATTTGATGATCCAGTCACCAAATATTCCTCTTGTTGTTATAACTCCTCTACATGACTCAGAAATTATTCAATGGTATTATTATCAGCCTCCTCAATAATTTCACTTGGTTGCTTGATATCCTTCTCCACTTCTTGTTTTTGGTCATCATTGTGAGCCAAATTTCCTCTGCTTTCAGTCCTTATAGCATGGTGAAAAGCAATAACTCCTCTTAACTGTGTATGATCTTCCATATGAGGTCTAATTGTCTCAAAATTAAAATTCCACATCTCTTCTTTGTCTTCTTTGAGATCACCTGCAAACATACACAAAATATTAATTTCAAAATCATAAAGCTCAATTTCCTCAATTAGTGTTCCATACATCACTGCTCCATCTTCAAGTTCAAAAGAAATGTGTTCATCTCCAGCAACTTTGTCTTGTTGTATCTCAAATCCTTTGAGCTTCTCTATCCTTAATTTAACATTCACAATATGCTCAAGCTTCCCTAGCTCCTCTATTAACTGCATATTCACCTGTTGTTCTCTCTTCTCTTGTAACTTATGCCACTTCATTTTCTTTCTCATTCTCTAACCAATTCTCTAGTCTTGTTTACTTCTTTGGAACAAATTTATCAATAGATTATATTTCATTCTTATCTCAACATTTTATCTTTCATACTCTTCATCCATGTCATCTACATTGACATCTTTCTTCACCATTCTTCTACTATGGTCTCTCTCAACAATTTTGCTATGACTATCAGTAGTCATCTTCTCCACAAATACCCACATATGCAAAAAATTTAAACAAGTATGCCCATTGTCAGGATTAATACTCATAAAAGGGTATATATTCCAATCAAAACACAAAAATAATCTTTGTGGAAACCCAAACCAATCCTTCTATTATGCATTTAAATATTTAACTTAACCTTCTATTCTTTCTCATGACTATTCACGCTTACGAAGACTCTTTATTGCGGATTCCCACATTACGAACCTCCATCGCACTTTTGTATCGCAGACCACAACAAATACAACATCGCACATTGTAAAAAATAACATACAACCTTAACAATAACCATATATCTTTGTCGATGTGAAATTTCACTTAGCTGTGATGTAATCTCCATCGCTGATCTATGCCAGATCTAATGGTCCTGATATACCTCTTCACTTATCGGAGAACTTACCAATTCGCACTTTGTAGAACTTAACACTTCGAAAGTCGTAGGGTTTAACCTCCGCCATTAACTAATTATTCCATATCGCATGCGATATGAGATATATGCGTTGACCCCACCGGCACATGCTACTCTTCACCACATCGAAAATAAAACAACATATTGGGCAATGTATTAAACTTAATTATAAAAATTATCGATTGCGATGTGCGCTTAGCTACTTTGCCTGACTCGTGTCCACTTCACAGCTTTCCAAAATTAATTTGCGAAGAAATTTGGGTCATTGACCTTACTCTAATCCTTGTCATCCAATCTCCTCATTGCATCGCACAAATATTAGGCTTATCGCTCTTCGGCATATTTCCAACTTAACTTGCGATGAGATCTAGACCGATAATCTTCAATGTTGACCTTTGTGATGTAATATTCACTGTCCATTCCCTTCCTCTTAAATATTTTAAAGGCTTTGCTACCTTAGTATTTTCTTCTGTTTCTTTGGCCACAACCTCTCTGCAATTCCATTTCCTTCACGCTATCCTTCCTGAGGTTGTTCGATATTTAATTGCACTAATCTCTTCCGAGCTTTGTTTATTTATTCTGACTTGGAATTTTCACACTTGTTGCACACCTTGCATGTTGTCTCAATACCAAATACAAAATACCCTTTTGTATTGCTTCTCCGAATCCAAAATTTGGATTTGTTTCTTTCTCAACCTGCATTCAATTTATAATTGCTCTAAACTGGAATCATGCATATTCTACCTAGCCACTAAGTCCTTTATAAGTCCTTTATCACTGAGAAAGACTTATTCATTCACTGATCATTCATCAGAATTCATACAACAATGGTTTATTACACATAAACCAGATTACTCATTACAGATCACTCAGGTCGTAACAAGACACAATACAATTTCTTGAATCCAATATCTCATTAATAAATGTATAGATAGAAGAAAAAACCTATTTAAATTCGGTATTTGACCTGCTACTCTCTTTGCATGGCCTTCTTTTCCTACAAATCCCTCTCTATCTTGGCTCTCATCTCTTTCTCTTGGCCTGATATTCTTTATTTTATTTGGCCACCTCTCTCGGATCTCGCCTCTCTTTAGGCCTGATCTTATTTCTTTAATTTGGCCTCCTCAGCTTTGAAGCTTGCAAATTATTTTATAATTGAATTCAAAGCTTATCCACCCTCACTCAACTCCTACAAACTTGTAACCACTTATATTGTAAGGAATTCTAGTTTATGAATTTCCTATATTCTTAGCATAAACAACAAATATTCTCTCTAATATCCCATTTCTTAAGGGGATTTGTTACATTGAATAAACACTCATTGAGACCTAACAAATAGGAATATTCCCAATCAATGCTCAATAAGAAATAAAACACTTTTTACATGAGTTTTACAATGTCTCTTTACAATAGTTCCTCCTTTTACAAATGTCAATACCCTAAGGTATGATTTCTTCTTGGACTTTTGACTTAGAGGAGATGCTCCTACATCAGAAGGAAACATCTTCATCTTGTTACACCTCCCTCCTCATGGAACGAGTCCTCCCCCATATTTTTTCAAAATTAACTTTGATGGAGCCTCTAAAGGAAATCTAGGAATTGCAATGTCTCTAGAGGTTTTTAGAGATCATCATGGCTCCATCCTTTTTATAGTCCTCTAGGTCATGCTAGCAGTAATGTAGTAGAATGAAAAAATTTAGAAGAATACTAGTGACATACTCAATCACTAAGATTCTCCAAGATTGTAGCAGAAGGGTTTTCTAATATGATTATCAACATGATATCAAAAATTCTCAATGAAATCTCGGTGAAAAAAGGTGTCCCACAGTTAATGCATGGATATCACTCTCAACAAGGTTCAACTCTCCTCAAACTCATTAATGTCATCAATAACTTACATGTTTGTTTGACTAAAAACAAGGTTGTAGACCTTTTGGTTAATGAAGTTGCAAATCCAAATCCATTTTACTTTCTTCACATTGGGACTCCTTCCCATACCGTCCTCTGAGGAAAATATGTTTGGAATTTGCATAGAAGTATTCTCATTCCCTGAATGGTGTGATTCATAAGTGATAGGTGGGCGTGATTCCTAAAATCTATGAGTGCACTCAGGGATTTGGGTGGATTTAGTCTAATTGTCCCAACTCACTGAATGCCACATTCTAGTCAAGCTTCATGGAGCATATTTTCAAAACATGGTTGCAGGGTACTCGCATTACATTTAGAGTTACCATCTTGCACATAAGATACATTGATTATGCTATGGACATGACATTATTTTTTCATTTATGGTACATCATAACGAAGAATATTTTGGAATCACTAGTTTCACTCCATATATTTCTATAAGCACATTTTTATGATTTTAGATTTTCTAGTCTCTCACTAAATCTTCCTTCATCCTCATTGATGAGGTTTCTGGATTTTTGGGCTATTTTTGTTTTGAATTATGAGGCTTCTTACCCATTGTGTCATATGATATTCCTCTTAGAATTATTCCTAGTGTTTCTCCTTCCTCTAAGCCTTTTATGCATTACCATTCTTCTATTCTTCCCTCTCTATGTTTGAACTTCTTTGTCCTTCATGCATTTC
Organism: Pinus albicaulis; assembly: GCA_034641835.2. NCBI lineage: Eukaryota > Viridiplantae > Streptophyta > Pinopsida > Pinales > Pinaceae > Pinus > Pinus albicaulis. The sequence continues at coordinate 256,540,805 of CM076571.1, forward strand.
CCTCTTAGTCTCCATTCTCTTTGTAACTTCTAGTTTTAGGCCTCCTCCATTCCTTAGTGTAGATTCTCCCCTATAGTACAAACAAAACATGTCACGTCAATGTGCTAGAGTTAGACACGACCAAAATTATTATCTCTAGGTGGTAGCCTCTCCTACATAGAAAAGGGGAGTGATTTATTCCACTCATTTCAGAGACCATACTCCACCACATATTTAGGAAGAGATTAGTCAAGTGGAATATGAAATCATGGATGAATGTTGATGCTTGATATATTCTAAGGTGCTTGCAAAGGTGGTATATTGGGTTTCGAATATGCGACATTCCAATGGTCGGCTCAACCACCACATGCATATAGTTAACATCTCTTGACACTCAAAAATGCTATTATGACTTCTGTTGATTGGTAGGAATGAGGCCATAGAAGAGATTATATTTCAACAGGAAAAAATATAGATGCACATGCATTCCATACACTATAAAATTGGTAAAATTTAAACTCGCCTCTTCCGACCCCCTACACTAGGTTTCTCTGTAGAAAGAAACAATGATCCCATCCTAAAAGTTTTCCTTTCTAGGTTTTTTTCCACCCTTTGGACTTATATTTATTTTTATTGTTTTGTGAGAATGACCTCAGAGGCCAGGTTTCTCATGCTACTTTTCTAATACTTTGGCTCAAATATAGTAATGTATTTGTATGGTTATTATAGATACTGAAATTATATGTCTCATATGATTTCTTGAATAATAGGCTAGGAGAGAATCTAATATTTTTAATCTAAATTTCTCATTGAGCCAAGAGGCTCATTCTGTAACCCAATATACGAGGGATATGTAAGTTTGTTTCTTTTTCCAATCCCCTTTAAAAATAAAATAAAGGACAAAATCATGTTCTATATATAACGAAAAATAATGTGAGCTATAATAAAAAATAAATGAATATGTTGTAAAGTAATTAGAAGTAAAAAAAATGTGTAAAAATATGCTTAAATGTTATAATTTGGGATGTACATATTATTTAAAAAAATTTAATGTTAATTGCTTATACAAAATATATCATTTAAAAAAAATATGTATATACCATAAAATAAATAAATTTTATGACTAAAAAATTTATTTAGTCATATATATATATATACACTTTATTTAACATTCAAAAATACAATTAAAACAATAAAAAATAACACATTTTATTTATATGGGATACATATTTAGTACATAATACTCCGAACTAAAATTATTACTCTACATAATAGTCAAACTATTACTATTACTCTAGTCAAACTAAGACTATTTTAAAACATAATACTCCGAACTAAGACTATTACTCTACATAATAGTCAAACTACGTTCCTGAGAAAACCACCAAGGCCTGCAGTTTGTTGTTTGTCGGCTCTTCAACGAAGTATTAGCTCTTTAATTACCATCTTGCACTTTCATCTATTACATAATCTACATAATAGTCAAACTATGTTACGGAGACCAATGCCTTGTTGGAATTTATAAACAATTTTGAACAACAAAGATGAAAATAATTCCTCTTCCACAACACAGAGATTAAAAATAAATTCAAGCACAGAGACGTGGAGTAAAAACTATTTTCATTAAACTGCTAACAATTAAAGAATAAAAAAAACTTCTTTAGAACAACTATGTTTTGGATTTACAAAAAATAAACTTCTATTGGCTGCTACACATGTAGCTCAATCTTTCACTGTTTAACTCATAGCAAAAATTGCTATCTTTATCTCTGTCTTTGTTTTCTGCCTTCTGGCTAGAAATTACAATACACAACAACTCTAATGCACTCATGGCATATATATATGAAACATTACAATATTATATATTATAAATATTTCATATTTATAATATATATCAAAACATATTTAACCAAAGTTAAAAATCTAAATGTAGTGCGTTAAATTAAAATTAACCCATGATAAAACATTAAAACATGATGCATGTAATAAAACTTAACTCAAAACATTTCACAAAAATTAAACTTTATCCTAAGGTTTAAAACCTTTCCTATTTAATTTTTATGGGGGCTACTTAAAATACCTTCCCTTGAGTTCCCTTATCCCCCCGGAATTACTTTGGTGGGTCCTAGCAGGTGGGTAACATCATTCATTTCGGGGGATCACCTTCCTCCTTTGCTGCCCATCCTTACTGCCTCTCGGAATGGTGCTTTGCTAGCTATGCATTCAATGTGGTTGGCAGAGAAGTGAAGGCTGGTTAGTGTTGTGGATCAGTTCGTGGTTGCGTGAAGTTCTGGACTGGAGGTTTCCACCTCCATTGCTGTCCTTTCCAATCCCATCAGCTTTGAAGTTCGTCGTCAGGCTGCTCTTTTCATTCCCATCACAATTAATGTTGCCATCCTGCTGCTTTGTGTGGCAGTTGGAATTAATATTCCAACACTCCTCTTTAATTTCAACTGTTGGGTTTTCTTGCATACCCAGGATTTTTCTGATATAGTTAGAATTTTTCTGCGTTAATGGCTTTGTCAATATATTAGCAAATTGTTCATTTGTCCTGCAATGCTACAAAACAATTTCACCACTATTATCCATTTCACGTATACAATGAAATTTTGCATCAATATGCTTCGTTCTCTTATGGAATGCAGAATTCTTCGATAAAGCTATCGCTGAGTTGTTATCGCAGTAAATTTTTATTCCTTTGTCCTACTCATGACATAAATATCTAAGCATTCTTCTCATCCATACTACTTGGCATGTTGCTGCTATTGCTGCCACATATTCTGCCTCTGTTGTTGTTAAAGAAACTATTGGTTGCTTCTTGGAAGCCCATGAAACGACCCCCGATCCCAAATGAAACACATATCCATATGTGCTCTTCCTATCATCTACACTTCCAGCCTAATCACTATTAGTGTAACGAGTTAATTTAAAATTTTCAGATGAGGAGTATGAAATAAGATACCCCTTTGTTCCATTCACATACCTTAGAATCCTCTTGGCTGCCTACCAATGAGTCTCTTTCGGCCTTTCCATAAATCTGGAGATTAAACTTACAACGTGCATAATATCTGGCCTAGTTGCAGTAAAATAAATGAGGCTGCCAACCATGCTCTTCTATAAACTATGATCAAAATCCTTGTTGTTGTCTTCTTTGCTTAATTTTAACACCATGACAGTTGGAGTTACAGCTGCCTTGTTGTTCTGCATGTTGAATCTTTTCAACACTTCTTCAAAATATTTTTCTTGGGAAATAAAAATCCCATTTCCATTTTGCTCTACTTCAATTCTAAGAAAATATCTCAAAAGACCCAAATCAGTCATTTCAAATTCACTCTTCATGAATGCTTTAAAATAAGCAATGTGAGAAACTTCATTGCCAGTAAAAATTAAATCATATATATATAAAACAACAATAAGAATCTTACCATAATTTTATTTTATGTAGAGTGTGGGTTCTCCATCACATTTCTCAAATCCATTTTCTGTCAGGAAAGCATCTATCCTGTTGTACCATGCTCTTGGTGCTTGCTTCAGCCCATAATGAGCTTTCTTCAACATGCATACTTTGTGCTCTTGGCCTTCAATCTCATAGCCTGGAGGTTGTTCAACATATACCTCCTCTTTCAACACTCCATTCAGGAATGCAAATTTAACATCCATTTGATAAACCTTCCATTTGTGTTTTGCTGCTCTGGAAAACACTGTTCTCACTGTTTCCATCCTTACGACTGGTGTAAAGGTTTCTTCATAATCTCTTCCTTGTTGCTGCTTGTAGCCTTTGACAACAAGTTTGGCCTTGTGCCTTTCAATCTTGGCTTTAACATTTCTCTTGGTCTTGTAGACCCATTTTACTCCAATCACTTCTTTACCTTTAGGGAGATCCACTAACTCCCATGTATTACTCTTTTCAATTGCACCAATTTCTTCATCCATTGCTTCAATCCATTTTACTTCTTTTACGACATCCTCAAAATGAATTGGGTCATTTTTCTTCAGACCGACATTACCATTTACCTCTCCTTGCTCATAAATCTCACTTAGATTTCTAATTCTTGGTCTTCTTGGTGTACTGGAGTTTCACATGAACTCGTTGGAGTTTCACTTCCTTGTGGTGTGCTTGAAGAAGCACTTCCTTGATTTCTCAAGGTTGTTCTATTTCCAGCTTGTGGTGTGGTTTGTTGTGCTTGCGATGGTGGAGGAGGAGCCACCAAGGAGGGATTATTTGCTGTTGCCCCTTCCTCTTCTTCTTCGTGAGACACACATGTCTTCACATTCACCATTTTCTCTAAGCTTCCATCCCAAGCTTATTCTTCAATAAACTGCACATCTTTGCTTATTATTGTTTTCTTGGTGGATGGATTATAGAATTTGTATGCTTTGGACTCATCACTGTATCCAACAAAGATAAATTTCTCCCCCTTACTGTCCAATTTCTTCCTTAGTTGGTCTGGGACATGTGCATAAGCCACACATTCAAAAAATTTCATGTGGGTGACAAACTGCTTTATGCCGCTCCATTCTTCTTCTGAAACACTGTTCATTATAGCTTTGGTTGGGCATCTATTCAATAAGTACGCTGTACAAATGACAGCTTCAGCCCAATACTCATTTTACAAATGTTTTGTCGTCAACATACTTCTAACCATGTCCATGGTAGTCCAATTCTTCCTTTATGCAACACTGTTTTGCTGAGGTGTGTGCCTTGTGGTAAATTGCTTTTGTATGCCATTATCCCTACAGAAACATAGGAATTCTTTGGAGATGTATTCTCCACCTCTGTCAGTTCTTAGAACTTTGATGTAGTGCCCACTCTGCTTCTCAACATGAGATTTGAAGTGGAAGAACTGTTCAAACACTTCACTCTTCTGTTTCAAGAAATACACCCATGTATTTATGGTGTAATCATCTATGAATGTCAAATCATATTTGTTGTCAGCTAAAGATGAAGTTTGCATTTGTCCACACAAATCTGAGTGGACAATTTCTAAGGGTGACTTTGCCCTTATACTCTTCCCTGTTGGAAAGCTTTCTCTGTGTTGTTTGCCCAAGATGCAGCCTTCACAAAGGCTGTTCGATTTCTCAATCAATTGTAATCCTTTTACCATTCCCTTTTTTTGCAACAAGTTCAGGCCTCCGAAATTGAGATGTCCAAATCTCAAGTGCCATAACCAGTTTTCATATTTCACTTCCTCTTGAAAGACCTCTTGTGTTACAACTGCTACATTTCTTCTTTCCTTCAAGTCTATTCTGAGCTTGAGAGGAAACATCCTATTTCTTGTCATCTGCACCTACGCAATGACTTTCTTTCTTGGAGGTATGTCCATGATTGTGCACACATCATCTTTAAAAAATACATTGTAGCCCTTGTCAATGTGTTGTCCAATGTTTAAAAGATTAAATTTCAAGCCAGGTACATAATATACATCCGACACAAACTTCTATTCTCCAGTTTTTGCCACGATACTAACTCTGCCTTTTCCCTTGGCGGAGATCTTACCTTCAGTTCCTGTTGTTACTTCAAATTTAACATTTTCATCCAAATTGGCAAACATTGCTATGTTTCTAGTCATGTGGTTTCTACAACCTAAGTCTAAGAACCATACATCATCGTCTCTATCTTGTGCTATATTACATGTTAACAACACATTGTTATGGTTCTTTTCTTCTTTTGTGAAATTAGCATTCTACCTATTATTCATGTCATTTTTCCTTTTCCTACATTCATTGGCATAGTGCCCATATTTCTTGCAATAATGACATTGGACTTGGGATTTATCATACCTTTGTCCATGAGCTTGATGTTAGCTTGTGCCTTCATTCTGAATCTAATTGCTGCTCCTTTCGCTCGAACTTGCAGGGCTGTTTCTTCTTCTGTTTTGGCTTTTGCCTCTTCCTCTGTTGTTTTCTCTTCCTTAACCTCTGCTTCGGCCAAAAGACATTTGAGTCTTGAAAGCTTGTTCCAATGAAGAATCTATTCCTCTGTTCAGTCCGTGTTCATGAGACATCAAGGATGCACTCAACTCATCCACTGTAAATTGTGAGAGATCCTTTGTCTCTTCTATTACCACTACTATGGCATCAAATATTGAGGGTAGACTTCTCAAGACTTTCTCTACTATTCTCCTGTCTTCAAGTGTCTCTCCATGAGACCTTATCTAAGTAACCAACCCAATAACATGAGTGAAAAATGAGTCTATATTTTCAGACTCTTTCATACAGACAGTTTCAAAATCTCTCCTTAGCATTTGCAACTTTGTTGTCTTCACTTTCTCCATGCCTTGATAGGCTGTCTTGAGAATATCCCATGCCTTCTTAGACTTTGTTGCTGCTGTAATACTTGGGAAAATACTCTCATGTACAGATTGAAAAAGATAGAAGAGGGCTTTGGAGTCCTTCTTCCTATTATCTTTTAACAAATCTCTTTCTGCTGTTGTCAAAGAAGCCAACGCTGTTGCATCTGTTGGTTCTGGGTAGCCATTATCAACTAGCTCCCATATGTCCTGCGAAGAAAACAAGGCTCTCATAGTGATAGCCCAATATTCATGATTATTCTCGTTAAACTATGGAAGTTGGGGGTTTGTCAGACTGGTGCCTGGTGCTGCCATTCTTGATTGTGTTAAAAAAAAAAACAAACTGCTTTTGACTGTGTAAACAAACAGAAGCTTTCTCTGCTTGAGAAATCTTCTTCAATAACCTTCTTACAACTTCTGCAGTGAAAAGCAATCTTTTCTTCGTTCACTGAGCACCTAGACTATCTCTGATACCCTATTGGAATTTCTGAACAATTCCAAACAACAGAGAGGAAAATAATTCCTCCTCCACAAAACAGAGATTAGAAAAAGATTCATGCACAGAGACGTGGAGTAAAAACTCTTTTCATTAAACTACTAACAATTACAGAATAAAAAAAACTTCTTCAGAACAACTCTGTTCTAGATTTACACAAAATAAACTTCTAGTGGTTGCTACACACGCAGCTCAATCTTTCACTATTTCACTCACAACAAAAATTTCTCTCTCTGTCTTTGTCTTTGTTTTTTGCCTTCTAACTAGAAATTACAATACACAGCAACTCTAATGCACTCACGACATATATATATGAAACATTACAATATTATATATTATATATATTTCATATTTATAATATATATCAAAACATATTTAACCAAAGTTAAAAATCTAAATGTACCACGTTAAAATAAAATTAACCCACGGTAAAACATTAAAACATGATGTAGGTAATAAAACTTAACTCAAAACATTTCACAAACATTAAAATTTATCCAAAGGTTTAAAACCTTTTCTATTTGTGATTAAAATCTTTCGGTGAAAATCACATCAAAATAGATTTGGTCAACACGTTTCGAACCAGCTAGTGTGGTTCATCATCAGGACAAGATGGAAAATCTGATCAAGTTATCCTAAGGGTAAGAAAGATCCCTGTGATCAGTTATCTGAAGTTCACCCTCTGTTTATCGAAGGTACTACTGATAAAATCGCCAGGATTCTAAAGAAACATAATTTTTCCTCAACCTATAAGCCCTCCCGCACCATTCAGAGTTTGTTTAGATCAGTTAAGGACCTGATTTGCCTGAAGGATGGTAAGGGTGTTTACTTGATTCCGTGCTCCTGTGTGACCCCTTACATTGGTCAAACTAGTCGATCAATTAGTCAAAGAATTCATGAACATGTCACTGACCTTAAGCATAATAGATCACACTCCTCTGCCCTAGCGGAGCATGCTGAGAAGACAAATCATCACATTTGCATTGAAGATGCTGAGGTTATTGTGAGGATTGACCATTTCTACCACCGCAAGTTGAGAGAAGCCCTGGAAATCGAAAAGAGGGCAGTTAACCTCAAGAGAGATGATGGGTGGATGGTTAGCAGATGCTAGATTCCTGCCCTTCATTCCTCAAAAAAATTTATTTCATATTATTTTTATTATTATTATTATTATTATTTATTTTTATTTTTATTTATTTATTTTTATTTTTATTTTTTATTTTATTTATTTTTATATTTATTTATTTATTTTTATTTAGTTATTTTTTTTTAAATTTTTTTTAAAGTTAAATAGAATTAATTATCAAAAAGATAACTCTTTTGTTAAGTTTTGAATCACATAACATATTATTATTAAAAATAAAATAAATATATAAATTCAAACTATAAATATTATTTAATTATTTTTAACACTTAATTTATTCCATAAAAATAAAAACAAATAAATAATTATTATTCTAAAAATAAATATATATAAATAGTAAATATTTATTTTATTCTCCAAAAATATATTAAATTAATCATTTAAATTCATGATGAAGCACACTGGTTGGTTCGAAACACTTCGACCACGTTCCATTGCATTCCATTGCATGTGATTATTACCGAAAGAATTCTACTAATTTATATGATGGATCACAGAAGCTTAGATTCCAAAAATAAATTAATCATTATTATTTTTATTAAAAATAAATATAAATATATAAAATTCAAATTATAAATACTAATCATTTTATTTATTCTTTATAAGATAAATAAACTATTATTAATTTGATTTGAGTCAAACTAGCCGTTTACAAACTGCTAGTTGGATGAAACACACTAGCTGGTTCGAAACGGGTCGATCAAGTCTATTTTGATGTGATTTTCACCAAAAAAAAATAATCACAATTTATGGATCACAGAAGCAAAATTCCTAAAACCTTTTATATTTATGTTTTCCACTTGAAAGGCCTTCAAGTGAGTTACGTTATCCCCTGGAATTACTTTGGCAAGTCCTAGCAGGTGGGTGACATCATTCATTTCGAGCGGAACACCTTCCTCCTTCACTGCCCATCCTTGCTACCTCCCGGAATGGTGCTTAATGGTACTTTATTGGCTAATGCGGTTGGCAGAGAAGTGAAAGCTCGTTGGTGTTGTGGATCAATTCGTGGTTGCTTAAAGTTCTAGAGTAGAGGTTTCCACCGCCATCCTTTCCAATCCCATCAACTTTAAAGTACTGCCTCATGCTACCTTTTTCATTCCCATCACAATTAATGTTGCCATCCTGCTGCTCTGTGTGGTAGTTGGAATTAATACTCCAACAGCCCTGCAGTTTGTTGTTGGTCGAACCTTCAATGAAGTATCAGCTTTTTAATTAACATGTTGCACTTTCATATATTACTCATTCCACCACCCCCCCCCACACACACACACAGATATATATATATATATATATATATATATATATATATATATATATATATATATATATATATATATATATATATATATATATATATATATATATATATATGTGTGTGTGAATTGACAGCTCAGGCTCGCATCCGTCTATTTATATGACAATAATACTGAGTCTAGGTACACTTCTAGTGAGGCTTGTTCTTTGTTGTTCTCTGTGATTGCCAGTTGCCCGCTGCAATAATTCTCAATGGATATTGGATTACTATTATGGTATTCTTTGACAGCGATCACCTCCCTCTTTGTATTATTTCTGCTCGATATGTGTAGGAGGAATACTTATTGCAGGCTTCCTCCGGGACCTCCAGGATGGCCAATTGTGGGAAACCTGTTCCAGTTGGGTAGTAAGCCCAACGAAGCTCTCTTTGAACTTGCTAACCAGTACGGTCCTCTCATGTGTGTCTCATTCAGGATGAAAAATACAGTGGTGGTATCCTCCCCTGCCATGGCGAAGGAAGTTCTCAAGACCCATGACCATCTCCTTACGAGCCGGTGTTGTTGGAATATTGAAAAATTTCAGAATTGATAATGGAGAAATTAAACTCCCCCTCTTTAACACATAGAAATAAATTTCACTCTCAGAAAACAGAGTTTCAACTCAATAAAACAAACATTTATTCCATAAAAATCTGTTACAAGTTCTTCCTCACTGCAGAGGGATTACAACTGCTGGACTGCTTCTAAGCATAGTTCCAAAATAAAACTCTTCTCTGTCTCTCTGTAAAAAAAACGTTGCTCTGTATTTTATTCACTGTCTCTGTCTATTACAAAACAAAACAACTCACTGTTTTTCTAAAACATACACTGTTGTGTATATTAAATTTTACACTCTCTGTTTTTCCAAAAAAATATCTCAACCTCATTTAATTCAATGTCATTAATTGACGTACAACAAAAATCACCGCTTGAAAAATTCATTTATGGCATCATAAATTCTGCTGGCACCACTTAACAATCACATTGATGTCGAATTCGCATGGTGGCATCGTTTGGAAAATTTTCCGTGGCGGTGGTGGTTCGGTGGTGCGCGGGCGGAGACACCACATGACGGTGGTTGCGGGGGCTCCCCTCTGCTGGTACATAACAATCGGGGTATGGCCCCGCAGTAAATAATGATCGTTGATTGCTGGTCAACGTGTGATCGGCTGGTCAACATCGGAGGCACCCTCCGTGTTAACTGCCGGGCTGTTTGAGCTCCCGCTATCCATTAATCACTTGTCGAACAAAGATCACACTTCCAATGTGCTCTCGCCTTACCTGTGCGATGTTGAACCTGTTTAATGTGCTGTATGCTGATATTTTCGGGCACTTGGAAATTAAATTCCAACACTCCCCCTTAATTTCAACTGCTGGGTTTTCCTGCATACCCAAGCATTTTCTGAAATGTTCAAAGTTTTTCTACACAAGTGGCTTTGTGAGGATATTTGCAAATTGATCCTCTGTTCTGAAATGATGCAAAACTATCTCACCATTGTTAACCAATTCACGTATGAAGTGAAACTTGGTGTCAATGTGCTTTGTCCTTTTATGAAAAACAAAATTTTTAGACAATGCAATAGCTGAACTATTGTCACAAAAGATCACTGTCCCTTTTACCTGTTCTTGGCATAAACTTCTCAACATTTTTCTCATCCAAACTGCTTGACACGCTGCTGCTGTAGCTACCACAAATTCCGCCTCTGCTGTAGACAATGCTATAATGGGTTGTTTCTTAGAAGCCCATGAAATGGCTCCTTAACCCATGTGAAAAACATAACCGGAAGTGCTCTTCCGATCATCAACACTTCCAGCACAATCATTGTCAGTGTATCCAACTAAATCTGAACATTCTAAAGTAGTATAAAAAATACCAAACCTTTTTGTACCTTTAACATACCTCAGAATTCTTTTTGCTACTTGCCAATGTGCATCCTTTGGCTTTTCCATGAATCTGGAAATCAAACTAACATCATGCATTATGTCCGACCTAGTTGCATTCAAATACATAAGGCTACCAACTATGCTCTTATATAAACTAGGATCAAAATCCTTGCTGCTGTCCTCTCTGCTGAGTTTTAATCCTATCACTGTGGGAGTGATTGCTTCTTTGCTCTCCTGCATGTTAAATCTTTCAAGCACCTCATTAACATACTTTTCCTGTGAGATAAAATCCCATTTTCATTTTGTTTTACTTCTATTCCTAAGAAGTATCTCAACAAACCCATGTCATTCATTTCAAATTCTTCTTTCATGACTGTTTTAAAATGTTCAATAAGGCAATCATCATTACCTGTAAAAATAACATCATCAACATATAAGAGTACAATTAGTATTTTTCCATATTTTTCTTTGATGTAAAGAGTGGGTTCTCCCTCACACTTTTCAAAACCATTTTCCAGTAGATATGAATCTATCCTACTGTACCACGCTCTTGGCGCTTGCTTCAACCCATAAAGAGCTTTCTTCAACTTGCATACTTTGTGCTCTTGGCCTTTCTTTTCATAACCGAGAGGTTGTTCAATGTAAACCTCTTCCATTAACACTCCATTTAGAAATGTTGACTTCATGTCCATTTGGTAAACTTCCATTTATTTTGTGCTGCTATGGACAGCACTGCTCTCACGGTTTCCATTCTTGCAATCGGTGCGAAAGTTTCCTCATAATCTATCCCATGCTTCTGCTTATAACCTTTGACAACAAGTCTTGCCTTGTGTCTCTCTATTTTGCCTTTAACATTACTTTTGGTCTTGTAGACCCATTTAACTCCAATGACATCTTTACATTTTGGGAGTTCAAACAAATCCCAAGTTTTCTTTCTTTCTATGGCATTAATCTCCTCATCCATAGCTTCTATCCATTTCTCATCCTTGATAGCTTCTTTGAAATGAATAGGATCATCAACATGACAATATAAAGCAAACAAAGAATTGATACCTTCATTTGTTATATCTTTTTCATTAATATCTTTCAAACTTCTGAATTTCTTACCTCTTTCAGTAGGTGTACAAATGTTTGAAGAAGCACTTGAATTTCCTCCTTGTGGTGTGCTTGGAGAAGCACTGTCATTTCTCCTCAAGGGTGTGCTCTGCTCTTTTGTTGGTTTTGTTGTTTGGGGATGTATTTCAGCCAACTCATCATCATTTTCATCATGAGATAAACAGTGTTTAACATTCATTGTTTTCTCTATGCTTCCATCCCAAGCTTCCTCTTCAATAAACTGAACATCTCTGCTCACAATAAATTTCTTGGTTGATGGGTTGTATAACCTGTAGCCCTTGGATTCCTCACTATATCCAATGAAAATACATTTCTCCCCCTTGCTGTCCAACTTCTTTCTTAGTTGATCCAGAATGTGTGCATAAGCCACACATCCAAAAACCTTCATGTGTGTGACACCTTGCTTTGTGCCACTCCATGCCTCTTCTGGCACTTTGTTCATAACTGCTTTTGTAGGGCACCTATTCAAAATAAACGCTGCACAATGTACAACTTCAGCCCAATAATCATTAGGCAAATGATTTGCCTTTAACATACTCCTTGCCATGTCCATTATGGTTCGGTTCTTCCTTTCGGCTACTCCATTTTGCTGTGGAGTATATCTAGTTGTAAACTGCTTATGAATACCATTTTCTCTACAAAAACATAGAAAATATTTAGAGATATACTCACCTCCTCTGTCAGTCCTTAGAACTTTGATATGCAGCCCACTTTGTTTCTCAACAAGTGCTTTGAAATTGCAAAATTTTTCAAACACTTCACTTTTGTTTTTCAAAAAATAAACCCAAGTTTTTCTTGTAAAATCATCTATAAATGTTAAGATATAGTGGCTGTTAGCAAGTGATGGAGTTTGCATCAGTCCACACACATCTGAGTGGAAAATCTCTAAGGGTGCTTTTGCCCTTATGCTTTTTCCGAAAGGAAAACTTTCTCTGTGTTGCTTCCCCAAGATACAACCTTCACAAAGGTTGTCCAGTTTCTCTATCAATGGTAAACCACTTACCATTCATTTTCTGTTCAAAAAATTAAGACCTCCAAAGTTGAGATGTCCAAATCTCACGTGCCATAACCAATTATCATCTTTTGGTTCGCTTTGGAAAGTCTCTTGTGCAACTGCTGCTTTCTCTTCACCGTTCTTCAAATTTGCTCTCATTCTGAGAGGAAACATCTTGTTCCTTGTCATCTTTACTTCAACAATACACTGATTGCTGGGTGGTTTGTCCATGATGGTACAAACATCATCCTCAAAGAAAACATTATATCCCTTATGGACAAGTTGTCCAATGCTTAAGAGGTTACACTTCATTCCTGGAACATAATAAACATCTGCTATGGATTTTTTTGCACCTAATATTGTTAAAACATTTACATCTCCTTTTCCCATAACAGAAACTTTGCTATCAGTTCCTAGTGTGACTTGTGACTGCACACTTTCATCTAAAATAGAAAACATTGCTAAGTTTCCTGTCATATGGTTACTACCACTGGAGTCTAGAAACCATAAATCTTCACTTTTTTCTTCAGCCATATTACAAGCTAAAAACAAATTACTTTGGTTTCTATTTTCCTTAGTGAAATTTTCACTAGTTCTTCTTGCCATATCTTGCTGCTTCTTTCTACATTCATTAGCATAATGACCATATTTTTTACAATGGTAACATTCGACATTGGATTTATAATACCTTTGTCCTTGAGCATTCTGTTGACCACTCTGTTGGTTGTTGCCTTGGCCGTGGCTGTGATCATGACTGTTGCACCTTCCATGTGAATGTGAAGGGTTGTTCCTTCCACCTCTGTTCTAGCTTCTGCCTCTTCCTCTTTTGTTTCCTCTACCTTGCCCTCTTCCTCTTCTGAAAGACATCTAGGTCTTAAAGGCATGTTCTAGAGATGACCCTACCCGATCTCTATTCATGGGTCATCAGTGATGCATGTAGCTCATCTACTGAAAACTTTGTGAGATCCTTAGTCTCCTCTATGGTGGTGACAATCACATCAAATCTTGAAGGTAAACTTCTCAAGATTTTTTCCACAATCCTCTTGTCTTCAAGAGTCTCTCCATGAGATCTTATTTGTGTAACCATTCCAATCACATGAGTGAAGAATGAGTCAATAGTATCTGACTCTTTCATACAGAGAGTCTCAAAGTCTCTCCTCAACAACTGAAGTTTTGTTGTCTTCACTTTCTCCATGCCTTGATAAGCTGTCTTGAGAGTTTCCCATGCTTCTTTGGATCTCTTGGCTGTTGCTATCCTCGGAAACACACTCTCATGCACTGCTTGATACAAAAAGAAAAGAGCCTTGGCGTCTTTCTTTTTATTGCTCTTCAACTGTTCTCTTCCTGCTTGAGTTAAAACATAAAACTCTGCTTCATTTGTTGGCTCTTCAAAGCCTTCCTCAATAAATTCCCATAAGTCTTGGGAGACAAATAATGCCCTCATAGTTATTTACCAGTAGTCATAATTTTTCCCATTAAATTTTGGGAGATGGATATTTCCCATACCCATACCAGTGCTGGTTCCAGCCATTCTGCACTCTTAACTATCATTCAAAAACACTTGACTGTGTGTTTTAAATTAACTAACTGTACTGCAACAGTAACACAAAACTGTATAGAGAAATACCTTTGGATTCTTCTTGTCTGAGTCTTCACATTGCTAGAGAAGTTGCTGCAACAAAGAACTCCTTTCCTTCAGCTTATTTGACCTTCAAATAGCCTGGACTGGCTCTGATACCATGTTGGAATATTGAAAAATTCTAGAATTGATAATGGAGAAAATAAACTCCCCCTCTTTAACACAGAGAAATAAATTTCACTCTCAGAAAAAAGAGTTTCAACTCAATAAAACAAACATTTATTCCATAAAAATCTGTTACAAGTTCTTCCTCACTGCAGAGGGATTACAACTGCTAGACTTCTTCTAAGCACAGTTCCAAAATAAAACTCTTCTCTGTCTCTCTGTAAAAAAAACGCTGCTCTGTATTTTATTCACTGTCTTTGTCTATTACAAAACAAAACAACTCACTATTTTTCTAAAACATACACTGCTGTGTATATTAAATTTTACACTCTCTGTTTTTCCAAAAAAAATATCTCAACCTCATTTAATTCAATGTCATTAATTGACATACAACAAAAATCACCGCTTGAAAAGTTCATTTATGGCATCATAAATTCTGTTGGCACCGCTTAAAAATTGCATTGATGTCAAATTCGCATGGTGGTATCGTTTGGAAAATTTTCCGTGGCGGTGGTGGTTCGGTGGTGCGCGGGCAGAGACACCACATGACGGTGGTTGCGGGGGCTCCCCTCCGCTGGTACATAACAAGCGGGGTATGGCCCCGCAGTAAATAATGACCGTTGATTGCTGGTCAACATGCGATCGGCTGGTCAACAGCGGAGGCACCCTCCATGTTAACTGCCGGGCTGTTTGAGCTCCCGCTGTCCGTTAATCATTTGTCGAACAGAGATCACACTTCCAATGTGCTCCCGCCTTACCTATGCGCTGAACCTGTTTAACGTGCTGTATGCTGATATTTTCGGGCAGTTGGAAATTAAATTCCAACAAGTGTGTGATACAATCAGCTAAGTGTCTTTCCCACCACAAGTACTCAATAATTTGGGCCCAATATGGATCGCACTGGCGTATGCTCAGACGTATATCTAATACAACGCTATTTAGCGTTAAGAGGTTAGAGGCCATGGAACATTTGAGAAGAGATGAATTATTCCGAGCAATCAAACAAATTATGTTGGGAAGTAGAGAGGGGAAGACTGTAAATATCGGAGATATGATGGTCCACATCATTGTTAATATGGTAGGAAATATGGCCTTCGGTAAAGACATGTTCGATCCCAATTCTCCTGCTTTCCAAGAGTTCAAAGACGGTATTTTCCAATTTGCGGTGAATACAGGAGCTCCCAATTTAGCCGACTACATCCCCTTTCTTCATTGGCTGGTCCCTCAGGGTGTGTCACGTAACACGCTAATATATCTGAAAAATTTATATGACATTCTTGACAAATTCATAGAGGACAAACTGGCCAAAAGAAGCAAAACCATCGACAGGAGTGATGCTCCTATCTCTTGGACGCTCTATGGAAATGAGATGCGATGCTTTTACTGTCACGGATATCAGAATCTACATAGCTGTAATTATTTTGGTTCTCTCTTCTTGGCATCATAGAAGGCTGATGTATTTAATGATACATAGTATCTTACTATAAAGTATTGCAATTTACTAGCGAATTCATACTCTACCAAATTATTGCTTGTTGCAGGACATTTTTTCGGCGGGAACTGATACCACTGGGAAGACAATAGAGTGGGCGATGGTGGAACTCATACGCAATCCCGAGAAAATGGAAAGAGCCCAGGCCGATTTGGACTAGGTGGTTGGTCGCAACAGAATGGTAGAAGAAAGTGACACGGATCATTTTCTTTATCTCTCTGCTATTGTCAAAGAAGTGTTCCGACTGCACCCAGTAGCTCCTCTGCTCGCCCGACATATACCAGATAGCAGTTGTGAGATTGGAAGGTTTGAGATACCCAAAGATACTCAAATAATTGTAAACGCGTGGGCGATTGGAAGCGACCCTGCCATCTAGAATGAACCATCAAAGTTCATTCCAGAGAGATTTCTGGACGATAAGATGAGTAATGTGGATGACAGAGGACATCAATTTGAGCTATTACCGTTTGGAGCAGGAAGGAGAATGTGCGTGGGGCTTCCGTTGGCGAGTCGAATGATTCATCTGGTATTGGCTTCTCTCATCCATTCATTCGACTGGGCACCTGCGAAGGGAATGAGTGCAGAAGAAGTGGACATGACAGAGAAGTTTGGACTATTCGTCGCGAAGGCGGTGCCACTCGAAGCTAAGCTTGCGCCACGCTTGCCACTGGATGTCTGTTAGAACTATTTGGATGATGTGTCGAATTACTGTTTTATCATAGATTTCATTGGTTTTTTACTGGGTAGGTAAGAATTCTTCCTTAATTAGGTTGAGTTATTAGTTTGAGTTTTTATTTAAGCTGAGTTCAACTTAATGTTGATTAAAAACCTATATATGTGAAGATGCTTGATACCTACATATGGTTTTTACCTATAATTTTTCGTTGTAGTCTTTTCTTGTGGTTGAATTAATATTAGTGTTTTAAAAAATATGTTTCATTATGACTTCATCCAAAAGTTAGCACAATGTAGGTTTTGTGAATTATTTTTATTTGTAAATTTGGATTGTATTTTTTATCCATGGTTTTTATTTGTAAATTTTCATTTTAATGTTTTTTTTATTATATTAATATTGATGTTTGAAGAATCAAGTTTTTTAATGAGTTTATTTAGAGGTTGGTATAATGGGATGTTATATTTTTCACTCAATTTGAAATTTAATATAGATATTTATTTTGTTTTAAGACATTTTTATTTGAAAACATTTCTTCTAGCTGCCACCTTATACTAGTCTGTACCATTAGATCAAATGTAGACAATTGAAATGTTTTAGACCATTCATCCACAACCTACTTAAATAACTACTTAACTAATTCTCTAACCCCTACAAATCTCTCCTCTCTCTAAAAATCTACACCGTAATACTAGATCTACCCAGCCCAAAAACTTAACCTCTAATACCATAATACTAAATTTGAACCAACAAGATGGAAGGGACCATGACGAACTGACTCTGATCCAGCGAACAAACATAATCAATCTAAAGGCAAGCCTGAGTTCTTATTGCTCAGCCTGATAACTTTTATTTCTCATAATTAATTTTCACTTGTATATGGTATATGTAGATATGTTTAAGAAAGCTCACATGGTAATTTTTTTATTAACTATAAATTTTATAGTAGAGTAGCTTTGATTCCTACGTGTTTGTTACAAGTGAAAAGAACAGGAAATCCCAAAGACATTTTATTTCCCACACATCTGCAGCTCAGCCAATAGGCCACCAAGATGGAAGGAGCAAACCATGCCGTATATAAACATATGTTTAGGAATGCTCAAAAGTTAATTTTTTTTATTAACTATAAAATTTTCATTGCAGATACTGGTCAGTTACATCGCTTTACTCGTAGTCGCTTATGCCCTGTACCTCTTTGCCTCTGCATATGGACTTGCTTCTTTGATAAAGGTCTATTGCATCCCTCTCTTGATCGTTAATGGATTCCTGGTACTCATCACCTACCTGCGTACAGAAACAAATTCACCTAATACCACCTTCGCCAAGTAACTGCCAGGTAGTGTAGTTAGATGCAAATTCTCCAACAATACACTTCAAGAATATGAAACTATATATATATATATATATAATTTAATTTTTATTATATTTATTTATTTTTGTTTAACTGACTTAAAAGATTTATTTACAGGTTTTTTTTCAGAAATTTCACTAATACATTGTGTAAGAATAGTTGATCAGAGGGTGGAACCATTAAAAGCATGCTACACACATGAAAAGCAAAGAGCAGCTTCATATAATTATTATTTAGTCATTAATATGCGGTTTGTTTACGAAAGGAAATTGCATTCACTTGAGTGTTTTTTTTACCAACTTTATATATGTATATAATTTAATTTAATTTAGTTTTTATTATATTTATTTATTTTTATTTAACTGAGTTAAAAACTTTATTTACATATTTCTTTCAAGAATTGAAAGAATACACATAAATTGTATTAATACATTGTGTAAGAATAGTTGATAAGAGGGTGGAACCATTGAAAGTATCCAACACACATGAAAAGCAAAACAAGCTGCAACTTCCCACTAAGGTGTATCATATAATTATTATTCAGTCATTAATCCGTTGTTTGTTTACATTTTTTATGAAAGGAAATTGCATACATAGTGTAGGAATAGTTGATAAAAGGATGGAACCATTGAAGGCATGCTACACACATGAAAAGCAAAACAAGCGGTAGCTTCCCACTGAGGTGTATCATATAATTACTATTCTGTCATTAATCTGCGGTTTGTTTACATTTTTTGTGAAAGGAAATTGCATTCGGTTGGGTTTTATTTTTTATTTTTATTATATTGATTTTATTTTTTGTTTAACTCATTGAATTAATACACATGAATTGAATTAATACATTGTGTAGGAATAGCTGTTTTTTAGGAAAGGAAATTGCATTAGGTTGGGTTTTGTTTTTCCTTTTTATAGTTTTACTATATATATAATTTAATTTAATTTTGCATTTTAAGAGATTTTAAATGTGATGATTTATAATCTTCTTCACTATCTATGAAAAACTAGAACTAGTCCACTCATAGCCATTCATATTTTTTATCCAGCGAAATAGATCGTTATACATGTATATGTGAAAAGTCCCATGTAGAATTTTTAATATGTGTGTGTGTGGGGTGATATTATTAATATTATATATACATGTTATTTATGAACTCCATATTAAATTATTGAATTTTTTTTTATATTAATATTATATTTACATATTATCTATGTGTTTTATGTGGTTAATTTTTTATTTTTTTATTAGTAATTTTTTTAACGTTAATTGGCTTTTTCTTAATTTTTTTTTTGCTATGAATATATATTTGTTTTTAATATTACATATCAATGGAACATTATTAAAAAAAAAACATTATGATGATGATGATGGTGGTTAACGTCCACTGAGACCAATCTTTGGTCTATGGGACCTAAAGAAAATATTTATTTAGTTTGATTTAAGATTTTATTCCTATGCTCAAAAAGATTGGAGAGAAGCCTCCCGAGCTCACTATAATTTTGAAATCTTAAAAGGCTAGGAAGGTCAATATTGCAACAAAGTTTATGAAATTGAGCTCTAATGTGGTTGTACGCGGGGCACTCTAAAAGGAAGTGATTTTCATCCTCGATGTTCATATTCTCATAGAGATGGCAGATCCTTTTCATCCATGGTGTTTAAGGAACTATCCAACGACCTGTTTCACTATGGAGCTCATGAGAGTTCGTTCTAATCTTGGCTATATTAATTTTCTTCTTTGAGCTAGTTAAAATAGATAGATACTTTTGATCTTGTAGGGTGGGGTTGATGACCTCCTTATAATATCTTAATTTTCTTTTAGCTGCTAGATCCTTCTCACACCACATTTTTTCTTTGAACTTAGAAGTAACAATTTTTTTAATGATATCAATGTTTTGCAATGCATTCTCGTCGATCTCCTAATGGTTTAACCAGGCCCTGGTGTCTTTATACCAACCTCGTTTAAGCCTTAGGTGGTTTTGGCTGGAATTTAAAGCTAGCTTAGGAAGTCTATGGTCTCCTATGTTATTGAGCTTGTGCTTGTACAACAGAAGCTTAATCATAGCTAGGATCTCGATAGGGGAAAGACCCACTTCTATAAGGAGAATAGGATAGGGTGTATTGTTTTTAATTTTAAGGTTATAAGTTATAAAACGATTCTGTATTTGCTCAATCTTTCTCCAGAATTCTCTAGAGATGCTGCAACCCCAAACCTCACATCCATATAAGATAAGAGGAGTGACTAAAGTTTCA
This sequence comes from Pinus albicaulis, assembly GCA_034641835.2. Lineage (NCBI taxonomy): Eukaryota > Viridiplantae > Streptophyta > Pinopsida > Pinales > Pinaceae > Pinus > Pinus albicaulis. Next base: position 256,561,508 of record CM076571.1, read on the forward strand.
AAGAGGAACTTCTTTCTATCCCACATTACGAGGTTTTTCGTTTTACAATTATTTTCAAGACCAAAATAAGCTTTCCACCCCCCAATAATCCTTTTCTGAATGCTATAGTTCTAGTTGAGCTTGTGATGAATATCAATTCCTAGGTACTTCTAAGAAGACACTTCCTCCAAGTTACTATTGTCATAAATAAAATTAGCATAAATGTCCTTCTTGGATTTGATAATCATAACTTTTGTTTTGTCAGTGTTAATAGGCATACCCATGGTAGAGCAGAAATCCTTAAGAAGTCTAAGTTGCCTATCAAGATCAGATGGGCACCTTGCGAGAAGAACAATATCGTTAGCATAGAGAAGAAGGATGATGACTATCCCAGCTAAGGTCATGCCAACACATCCTGCTTCCGCTAAACAACCTTCTAGTTTGTCGATGTAAATTCCAAATAGGGTAGGGGAGAGGGGGCAACCTTGTTTAACTCTGATATTACACTTAATATCTTTCGACCACCCCTCATTGCTCTTTACTTAGCAATCACATTCTCATATAACCTTATCGTGGCCGCTCTTAATTCAAAAGGAACATTTAGCTCTTCTAATCTATTCCATAGGTTGTTTCTAGGAATCGTATCGAAAGCCTTTCTAAAGTCCACAAAGCAACAAAAGAGATTGGATTTATCATTGCGGCATTGATCCGGACTTATGCAAGAATGCAACAGAATATAGAATAACCATAAACATAGAGATGCAAAAAAAATAATGCGTCATTTCATTAATATCAAATAACATAAATATGCTTACAGACATAACTAGGGAGCTTGTAGCGAATCTCTGAGAAGATATTTGGTGGCTACAGACCTCTGAACTGTGTTACAATAAGGCTCGAGGGCCTATTTATTATTGAGAAACAATGGAAAAACTGAAAAGTCCAAAAACCTAACTCTAGGAGATGAAGCGCCAAAAATGTGGGTCCCCGTTTGGGTAAGTTGGTGTTTCGACTTCCCGGGGATGTAACTTTGGCATCTGATCTCTGTTTGATGCGATTAATAGCTCATTAGAAATATCTATGTGAGGATTACAACTTTCAATGTGAGCAACATCGGTCCATGGACCCATGTTGCTCCTGATTTTCCCAAAAAACGTCGTTTAAGGCCTCAAAATAGCTCTGGAAGTTCAGGATCCAAAAAACTGCCAAAAATAGTAAGTTGTGATGCAACTTAAAAACTGAACGAACTGATGGTGGGGGTTCAAATGGAATAGGTGGGTGGCCACCAATATCCACCTAGATCATTAAGGCCCCAAAACGGCTCCGAGAGTGCAGGACCTGAAAACCTGCTAAAAATAGTAAGTGGTGCTGAATGTGAAAGCTGTAATAATTGATGGTGTGGGTCCAAATGGAATAGGTGGGTGGCCATCGATATCCACCTGGATCATTCCTCCGTCCTTAGAAAGCAACGGTCCCCATTGCATTGACATCCTCCCTAAGATGAAGCAAATTTTGTTGAACTCTGTATTATATTTGTTGAAGATGTCATGGACCTATGGGTAGACATGCTAGATGCATTTAGTAAATTTGGTTTCTTTATTAGCCTCCGACAATACATGTGTGGATTCTGTATGTGTATTTGCATGAGGTATGGTAACATGAGGTGACAGTGCGTTGGGGGTCAGATCAATGGAGTACTTGTCCTGACAGTGTAGAGGAACCTCTGTGAGTGACGAGAAAATGTCCTTGTATTCCTCCATGAATTTTTCCATTTGCTGCAGCCATGCAAGGGAGCCATGTTTTGAGGTTGTGCCCCCAATATTCTTCTTTCCCTGTGAGCGAGTTGTAAGGAAAATGAATTTCCTCGTTTGGGAAACAATCTTACTACGTGGTTTTGTAGTAGTCAAAGAGACGACAGGAGGCAGTACTACCTCTGGTATCCTGTATAAGTTATTTCCAAAAGTAATAATAGCAGCACGAGGCCTAGACTCATACACAACATGTCGCCTCCACAGGTATGGTTGGTCCAATAATACATCACCTACATCAAGAGGAGCAACATCAAATAATACCTCATCCCTGTATGGCTTGATGTTGTACAGAAGGTGGCACTATTGGCGGATGTGGATATCTCTCCCTAGGTGAAACCACCCGATGGTATATGGTTGCGGATGTGCTATGGTCAGTAGGCTGAGCCACTTCTCGACCTTTGCTAAAACAAGGTTCTTCTGGCTTCCATTATCGATAAGGAATTTCAGTGGGGAACTCTTCACCCACATTTGCGAATGGAAGAGACGCTCTCCCTCCTCCGGATCCACTGGGTCCTCCCTCTGGATCTTGGTGGTGACAAAAATGGCATTGGGATATGCATCAATGATTTGCTTCCCTTTGTCATTGCCTTTGTCTGGTTCTGACTCAGGATCAAAAAATGCATCTGATTTGGGTGCCTTTAGTTCGGCCACCAATGACTATTTGACCCAACACTCGTTTGTGCCATGAGTGGGGCTGTTATGAAATTCACACTTCCCTGTGTCCTTATTTTCATTTGTGGTGTTGTTCTGAGTAGCACCGCTTTGGCCTTTCCCCTTTTTCTTCGATTTGGGGGCACCTTTTAGATTCGCAAATCTAAAGTCTCGCTTCTTCTACTTAAATTTCTGCTCGATCTTGGTGGCATAGTAATATGACATACCAAGCGATGTAATGTTGAGGAACTCCATTTCCTCCTAAATGTGTTTGTGTAGACAACCGCGGTACTTGAGCACCAAATTTCTCTCTGAATCTTTAATACCCAACTTTGTGCGTAGGGTGTGGAACAGATTCATCAATTCGTGCACATCTTGATCCCTTTGTTGTAGAAATTTGCTGAATAATGATTAATTATCCACCGAGACTATCCTGATCACATATCAATTCGAATTCATATGCAACACATAATCTCTTCCACTCAGATCATCACACATGCAAAATTAAAACAAGCGATAGCACATCAATTCATCATACACATTAACACAGTATGTATGGGGAAAGCTTATAGCTGAAAACCCTGCAGCTATTGTGTATATTATAATGGAGAAAACATGTAACAAAATTAGTACAATACTCCTCACAAGTACTGAGTACTATCTCATGAAGTTACACACAAACTAGCTTGGTTTTGAACAGGTTACTGGTTCAAAACTCACCACTAATTGCCTTTCCTCTATTGCGCAATCCAGGCCTATCTAAATAGAGATCCAAGTTTCGAATCTCCTTGTCTTGAAAGCGCAATCATCATGGGAAATTCCTCCAAGTGTGGTGCAAATCTCATGCACAACTGATGTCGCCACTAATAGCTAACTCCACCCTTTCATCTACCTCTTTCACTGGTCTCCACTGAACTGTCCATGCAATGTAGTGAACTGATGTGTTCTTGAGTTGAATAATGAGTTACTAATTAATGAATTAAATAATATTTAATTCACTCCACTCATTACTAGTTGATTAGCTAGTTAAACTAATCTCAACTAGTTCAACTAAGTTAAACCGAACACAACTCCACCATCGGTCTCATTAACTCCACCAAACTTCTACCACTGAAGTCCTAACTGAAGTCAACCATGCATGAGCTCACCAAACCCTTAGGAATAGCGTAATTCCTCTATCAGATGCATGAGCCACTTCCAAGGCTCGAACTGAAGTGCTCCAAGAGAGTAAACTGAAGTTTATAGTCCAAATATTATTAAGGGTAAATAATATTTGACTTCACTATTTTTAGGATAGGTAGTCTAAATATAGACTTCGACTTATAGGTCAAAAAATAGAGGTCCATCTATTTTTACCAACATGACCAATACTCCAAGAATAACATACTGCAACCCCTGGACCATGCTCCATATGTCTAAAAATAGACATAGTCTAAAAATAGACTTTGCGCCAGAATTTGCCTGCGGGCCCACTTAGTGAAGGCGACTTCATTTCACTAAGTTCCATCATCTTGCTGCATTTTCAACACTCCCTCTCAGCAAGATATGGATTATCTGCAACCCCTATCCTGCCTCTGTGGAATTCGAACTTGCTCCTGGTGAGCGCCTTCGTCAGGATGTCGGCATCCTAATCCTCCATGGGAACATATGAAAGCATCATGATTCTCCGCTGAACACAATCTCTGATATGATGATACCAATCAGTGAAGCCATGCCGCCTCAACTCATCCTCCTGTCTGTACCATGAACCATATCCCGATGTGCCTCTAATATAGCGCAATACATGCTTGCCTGCCTTCCAAAAGAGCTTGGTAGGCTTAACCATAGCTTGCGAAAGCTGGTTAACTGCATAGCATATATCGGGTCGTGTATTGACCAGATACATAAGCGACCCCACCAATCGTCAATAGACAGTGGCATCCACTACCTCTGCTAAAGTAGCATCCTCCTTCCTCCAACCACCAGGAAGAGGAGTGTCAACAAGCTTGCAGCCTTGCATGTTGAACCTCTCCAAAATCTCCCGGGCATACTTGCCCTGAGAAACAAACAGTCCTCCGCTGCGCTGCCAAATCTCCAATCCCAGGAAATAATGAAGGATGCCCAAGTCCTTCATCTCAAGCTCTCGTGCAAGATCCTCCTTGCATGAAAGTATCAACTGCTCATCGCCAGTCAAAATCAGATCATCTACATACAGTACGATGATCAACAGCTTCCCCTCCACCACAATCTGGTACAGGTTTGGATCCGCCTCACTCTTGGAGAATCCAAGCCCGGTGAAGTAGCCGTCTATCCGAGTGTACCAAGCACGAGGTGCTTGCTTCAGCCCGTACAGTGCTCTCTTGAGTCGGCACACATGCGACTCACTGCTGAAGATCTCGAAACCTTCAGGCTGCTCTATGTACACCTCCTCCTCAATAACTCCATTGAGGAACGTAGTCTTCACATCCATCTAATGAATGTGCCACCCCATCTGCGCTGAGAGAGCAAGGATCGTCCGTATGGAAGAGTACCATGCGACAGGTGTAAAAGTCTCCTCATAATCGATCCCCTCGATCTGTGAAAAGCCACGGGCGACAAATCTTGCCTTGTACTTCTCCACACTCCCGTCAGCCGCCTGATTCACTTTGTAGATCCATCGCGAACCCACCACTGATTTCGCCACCGGTCTTGGGACAATCTCCCATGCACTGTTACTGACGATCGAATCATATTCTTCGATCATGGCATCTACCCATGCGGGTTCCTCCACAGCTTCCTTAAAAGAGGATGGCTCTATCACAACACATTGACTCACAAGAGCCATGTATCCAGTGTACCGATCTGGTGACTGCCTCTATCTGCGCTGTGCTGTAGGTGGTCCTACAACCTTCTCTGCATCTCGAGCCAGTCGCTCAGCTTCTGTAGTGCGCATGCGCCCTCTGATGGTTGGCACTGCATGGGTGGTTTCTTCCACCTCCTGAACTTCCTCTTGTGGTTGATCCACATCCGGAAGCTCCTCCTTAGGAACTAACAGCTCCTCATATGCATGCAAGTGTAGCTCCCTCTCAAGCGAACACTGCATGGCTTTCTCCTCCTGAAATTTTATATCCCGTCGCACAACAGTCTTGCGACTGTCTGACAAATACACCCGGTAGTTTTGAGGTGTATCAGTTTACCCCACAAATATTCCAACCTCTACGGTTGGATCCAGCTTCCTTCTCGCATCCTTCGTCACATGCATGTAGACAGGAGAACCAAAGATCCGAAAATGGGAAATATCAGGCCTCTTGCCAGAATAAGCCTCCTCCAGTGTACTCATGCCAAGAACCTTGTGAGGACAACGGTTCTGCACATACACTGCTGTATTGCATGCCTCAGCCCACAAGTGAAGGGGTAGGCCCCGATCATGCAACATCGCCCGTGCAGCACCCACGATCGTTCTGTTCTTCCGCTCAGCCACCCCGTTCTGCTGTGGGTTATGGGGTGCGATGAGCTCTCTCCGAATCCCTTCTGTGCTGCAGAACTCCTTGAATTCAGTCGAGATGAATTCACCACCGTTATCACTCCTTAGAGCAATCACCTTCTTCCCCGACTCCTTCTCGACCAGTGCTTTAAACTCACAGAACTTCGCGAATGTATCGCGCTTCTTCTGCATGAAGAAGATCCAGCACTTTCGAGAGAAATCATCAACAAAGATCACATAATACCTGTGCTTTTCTATCGAAGCAACTGAGAAAGGACCACACACGTCTGTGTGAACTCTCTCAAGGATCGTCGTGGCGCGACTATCCTTCTCGTGAAAGGTGGCTTTCACATACTTCCCCAAGGTACACCCCTTGCACTGATCTGACTGCGCAAGAGTCCCCTTAGGAAGCCTAGTAGAAATCTGCTGCAGGATCTTCAAAGCTCCATGGTGAAGGTGACCTAATCTCCTATGCCACAGTTCGCCCTCATCATCCCGGCTCACCACTTCTCCTGCCTTGCATGCCATTGCTGCGCAGCCATCTACTTGCAACTGATAAAGGTTCTTGGTTCGAATTCCTATCTTCCGGGTCTCTACAGTAATCTTACTGTGCAGGAAGGCTTTTCCTTCGTTGAAGACCACATCATACCCCTTATCTTCCAACATCGCTACAGAGATCAAGTTCTTCTTCAATCCAGGTACATGCATGACATCCTTCAATACAAAGGGTTTACCAGACTCCCTCTGAAAGGATATGGTACCGATACCAGTTGCACTGTATCTACCATCATCGCCCATCTCGATGTGCACACCCAAATATTTGTCCTCCAGATCTGAGAACAACTCCCGATCTCTCGTCATATGAAATGACGCACCGCTGTCCAAGAACCATACCGATCCCAGCACACTTGAAACCAAGCATGCGATCAGTGAAAAGTCAAGCTCGAACTGTGAAGCCAAAGCTTCTCCATCTGCAGATCTTCCCGCTTGCTTGTTCTTCTTCTTCTTTGGAAAATTGGTAGCATAATGTCCGTGATCATGGCAATGAAAACACTTCACTTTCGCCATATCCTGCTTCTTGCCCTTTGCACCGGAATGAGAAGTTTTCTTACCCTTCCCCTTCTTTGCTTTGGCAACCAAAGCACAATTTTCTTCATCAGCTCCCTTTGATGAAGATCCATCTCGAGTAGTCCTCCTTATCTCCTCCTGCATGAGATCCGCCCAAAGGCACTCCCATCCCGGCAGCTTCTCCCGACCATTGACACTATCTTGATATGAGTGCCAAGCCTTCGTAAGACCAAGGAGAGCCAGGTCGACCATGTCCTCGTCTTCGACAGTCACCCCCACACTTCCCAGCTCATCTCTGCACTGAGTGAACTTCGTGAGGTATTTGGCGATACTGTCGCCTTTCTCCATCTTGATGTTCCCGAGCTTATCTTTGAGCGCCAGCTTCCTTTGGTCACTCTTACTCTGGAATAGATCCGTCAAAGCTTTCCACATTAGAAATGGAGAAGCCTTTCCATGCAGGCTGGATACAATATGATCCTTGACGCCCTCCAACAAGATCCTTCGACATTTCGCCATCTTCTTTTGCCATACTTCGACTTCAGCAGGATCAGTGGGCTTTTGGACATCCGTATCCACGAACTCCTTCAGACCATTATCTTCTAATACTGCCTCCATGCGATCCTTCCATGCAACATAATTCGAACTGCCTTCAAGAGCATATTCGAGTCGTAAACCGTTGAAAGACATTTTCAACTCCGGCACCAAGAAAACAAAACTACTGCAAAATTCGAATTCCAACTCAAACCTCAACCGCTCTAGATCTGTGAGAACAAATTATTTCTAGCACAAAGATCGACTGCAGGAACATTTACTGGATATATCACCTTTCAAAGAAAGGATGGATCGAGAGGCTACCTGGCCCGCATGCAGACTCTGTCTACCGAAATAAGTTTGTAATCACTGTGATGATCAATCTCTGCTTCAATAGCTCCGATACAATGTATAAATTTGCTGAATAATGATTAATTATCCACCGAGACTATCCTGATCACATATCAATTCGAATTCATATGCAACACATAATCTCTTCCACTCAGATCATCACACATGCGGAATTAAAACAAGAGATAGCACATCAATTCATCATACACATTAACACAGTATGTATGGGGAAAGATTATAGCTGAAAACCCCGCAGCTATTGTGTATATTATAATGGAGAAAACATGTAACAAAATCAGTACAATACTCCTCACAAGTACTGAGTACTATCTCATGAAGTTACACACAAACTAGCTTGGTTTTGAACAGGTTACTGGTTCAAAACTCACCACTAATTTCCTTTCCTCTATTGCGCAATCCAGGCCTGTCTAAATAGAGATCCAGGGTTCGAATCTCCTTGGCTTGACAGTGCAATCATCATGGGAAATTCCTCCAAGTGTGGTGCAAATCTCATGCACAACTGATGTCGCCACTAATAGCTAACTCCACCCTTTCATCTACCTCTTTCACTGGTCTCCACTGAACTGTCCATGCACTATAGTGAACTGATGTGTTCTTGAGTTGAATAATGAGTTACTAATTAATGAATTAAATAATATTTAATTCACTCCACTCATTACTATTTGATTAGCTAGTTAAACTAATCTCAACTAGTTCAACTAAGTTAAACCGAACACAACTCCACCATCTGTCTCATCAACTCCACCAAACTTCTGCCACTGAAGTCCTAACTGAAGTCAACCATGCATGAGCTCACAAAACCCTTAGGAATAGCGTAATTCCTCTGTCAGATGCATGAGCCACTTCCAAGGCTCGAACTGAAGTGCTCCAAGAGAGTAAACTGAAGTTTATAGTCCAAATATTATTAAGGGTAAATAATATTTGACTTCCCTATTTTTAGGATAGGTAGTCTAAATATAGACTTCGACCTATAGGTCAAAAGATAGAGGTCCATCTATTTTTACCAACATGACCAATACTCCAAGAATAACATACTGCAACCCCTGGACCATGCTCCATATGTCTAAAAATAGACTTTGCGCCAGAATTTGCCTGCGGGCCCACTTAGTGAAGGTGACTTCATTTCACTAAGTTCCATCATCTTGCTGCATTTTCAACATTTGGTGCCGCAGCGTGGTCCATTGGATGTATTTGTTCTCATAGCTCCCCACAGGGTAATATTTTTCCTTGATGCCATCTCGGAACAAATTCCAAGTGGGTGTGGCCGAGAACAGAGAGGGTTCTCCTTCGTCCTCTTGCTCACGGTAGGTTTCCCAACAGTCTTTGACATGGGGGGCGGCTTTGAGGAGTGAAAAAATAATCTTTTCTCAGTCAGAGAAATCATTGACCGAGAAATACCCTTCCAACAAATTAAACCATCTATCTACGAAATCTTCATCTATTTGGCCTTCAAGGGAGTGGCGCCTCCAGAGTGGCTGTTGGATGCAGATGCACCGTAGGTGGGCAGTTGTTGAAGGATCTAAGAAAAGTTATCCATCATCGTGTTCCATTGATTCTCGAGGGCCTCCTCGAGCAATATTTTGATAGGATCTCCTGCTCCCTTGTCTTTATTTTCTTCTACCATGGAAGGTCATCGGGGTTTACAAGGCTAATCTTGCAAGGGTTCAACCAGATTGAGCCCTAACTCCTTATATGCTGACCACGTTGGGGACATGCAAAGAAAAACAAATAAAGAGCAGACCGCTGTGATACCACTGATCTGCATTTATGCAGGAATGCAACAGAATATAGAAATAACCATAAACATAGAGATGCATCAGAAATAATGCATCATTTCATTAATATCCAATAACATAAATATGCTTATAGACATAATGGAAATAAAATAGCTAGGGTGCTGGTAGCGAATCTCTGAGAAGAGATGTGGTGGCTACAAACCTCTGAACTGTGTTACAATGACACTCGAGGGCCTATTTATTATTGAGAAACAATGGAAAAATTGAAAAGTCCAAAAACCTAACTCTAGGAGATGAAGCGCCAAAACTGTGGGCCCCCGTTTGGGTAAGTTGGTGTTTCAACTTCCTGGGGACGTAACTTTGGCATCCGATCTCTATTTGACGCACTCAATAGCTCATTAGAAATATCTATCCCAAGAGTACAACTTTCGATGTGACCAACATCGGTCCATGGACCCATGTTGCTCTCGATTTTCCCAAAAAACGTCGTTTAGGGCCTCAAAACGGCTCCGGAAGTTCAGGACCCGAAAAACTGCTAAAAATAGTAAGTTGTGCTGCAACTTAAAAACTAAACGAACTGATGGTGGGGGTTCAAATGGAATAGGTGGGTAGCCACCAATATCCTCCTGGATCATTAAGGCCCCAAAACAGCTCCGGGAGTGCAAGACCCGAAAACTTGCTAAAAATAGTAAGTGGTGCTGAATGTGAAAAGATGCAATAATTGAAGGTGTGGGTCAAAATGGAATAGGTGGGTGGCCACCGATATCCACCTGGATCAGAAATTCCTCCACAATTATCCTAAGCGTAACGAGGTGGTCCATTGTTGAGTGTTGCCTTCTAAAACCCGCTTGGCCTTTAGCCAACTTACCTTCACTTTCAAGTCAAATGCTCAACTTCTTTTCCAAAATAATACCATATAACTTGGCTAAGAGAGGGTTGATCATAATTTTTCGATAATTAGAGGGGTTATTTGTATCCCCACCCCCCCCCCCCCCCCCCCCCCCCCCCTTTCTCGGTCAGTGCTTAGGATGGGGATGACCTCCAATTTTTAATATTGTCACCTGCTAACCTTCAATGTCTTTAGCTTTCCCATTTACCAAGCGATTAACCCCAAAATCAATGTCTTCTAATGAGAAAACTTCCTTCGTTGTGAGCAGGGTTTCAAAATCCCTGGCATTTGGAGATTCATAAAGCTTTTTAAGATAGGAACTCCAGTCATGTAAAGCAATTTTATTATTATCTTTAGTTTTCCTAGTTATAATCTACCTCCAAATTCTTTTAGGAGCCACCTTAGAGAGGTGTAAGAGATTCTCTTGTCCTTTATGAATATATTGCCTTTTTTTCCTATTAGTTAGGGCTTTGTAGATTTTTATCTTGTCAATTTTGAGAGATTCATCAACAACTTCCTTAATTGCACTCCTCGCACTTTTACAATCTTTGTCATACCATGGGTTGGTTTTGATATTTATTTTATTACTTGAGACTTCAATTGAGAACTTGTTAATAGAATATGAGAGGGTTGTAGTAAAATTATGATAAAGGTCATCTATGTTGTCTGTACTAGATAAATGAAGAAAATTAGTTCTTAATTCATTTAGAAACAAATCATTTTTATTTCTATCAAAGATTAAGTTCTTTTGACTATAAGGATTATCTTCTATGAGATCTCTATGCATCACAAAATTGAGAGTTATGAGTAAAGGCCTATGATCAGAGTGAGGCTCATGGTCGTCTAAGATGTCAAAAATTATTATTTTGTTGTATAAAGGGAGATCGGAAATAACATAGTCTACCATGCTGCTGCCAAGCCCATGGATGCAAGTCATCTGGCTAGAATTGAGCCACTTCTTTAGAACATTGCAAATTATGAGATCCTGAGTGCTACAGAGCTTGACTAGATCCGAACCAAACAAATTATCCTCGAGGTCTTCAAATCTCCTTTTGTACCGGCTAGCCAGAGTAAGGTGTTCGTATAACCAAAGAGGATTGGGGTTGGAATGATTTCTTAGAAGAATAGGTTGGTTGCTTGAAGTTCGAGCATTAAAGTCACCCACTAAAAGGATATTACCTTCATTGCTTAAACTAGAAATATCATTCTCTAAACCATTGTAAGGACTATTTTTATCTAGATTATTTTTCTTATACAAGTTAGAATTAATGGGGGGAAAACAACAGATTGATATGTAGGTCCTTTTATCAATAATGTCAGTAATCTCAATCCAACTATATTGGTTGCAAGGGTCGTTTCTATAAATCCTAGCATGGGGGGAGATGTTCTTCTTAATGTAGCAAGATATGCCCCCAATGCCTCTATGAGAGGATCATTTGTTCCAGGTAGACCATAGTGCAAAGCCATCTATGTTAGGAACCTTAGATTCTTCATGCTCCCAAGTTTCAACAAGCAATATAATATCAACATCATTTGAGATCCAACATAGTTTGGGGCGTTTGTTCCATGGAAAGCCTCGGCAGTTCCAAGAAAGAATTCCGAGCATGTTGAATTTCTATTTATTACTATATTTTTTGTTTCTATCTCGAATAATGACTTTTCTATTTCTGATCATTGCCCATTTTCCTTCCTTCCTAGCTTCTTTTACCTTTTGAACCTCCTTCCTTAATTCTGCTTGATCTTCTGGAATGAGATCTTCGTTTATAAATATTCCCATTCCTTTTAGACTTGAGGTTTTACTAAGTATGTCATATTTGTGGTCAGTAGAGCTCACCTTTATTCAAATTAGCCTTCCTTTATTCTCAGTTAATTTCCCTAACCTTGTTGCTTCTATGAGACACGTGATTTCAATTTGTAATCTATTATGTAATTCTGTCTTGACTATGGCTAAAGTATCCTCGTTTACCTCCTCTTTCAAACCAAAGATTATAAGGTTCAGGGTCCTTTTGTTATGCTCATGGTCTAATTCAATCATTTTTTTCATTTCATATTTAATTGGTTTGATATCTAATTTACCTGCCCCACTATTTAGGGTGAGATTGTTGTTAACTTTTTCTTCTAGTTCTTTAATCATGTCCTTCATTTTAAGACTCTCTATATTATCAGCATCTCCTTGCTGGGATGTTTGGTTCGTATCTTAGTTTTGCTTTTCTATGACCTACAATCTAGTCTCCATTGCCTCCATTTTATTCTCCAATAGTTCTATTTCATTTTCTATTTGTTTTTGGATCTTGTCTTCAAGAGATGTGAATTTGTTTTCTAGCATGGCTTCTAACTGGGTTTGTAGCATGTATATTATTAATATTATATATACATGCTATCTATGATCTCAGAAATTTCATATTAATATTATATTTACATATTATTTATGTGTTTTATGTAATTTTTTTTTTAATTAATTCATTCTCTCTAACTTTGATGTAAAATAAATATCAAAATTGAAGTAATTTATTAATAATCCATATTACTTTTTCTTGGCATTTGACTCACACTCTGAAATACCTACTCTTTGATCAGTCTTTCAAGGAGTTGGGTATATGTTTAATATAAGTTTAATTTTCAAATGCCCACTTCAAAGAGTTCAGGTTCAAGTTTTAATTGTATTTAACTCTAAAATACCCATTTAAAGAATGAATTTGGCTTTGAAAAACTCATTCAAAGAATGACTGTATCTACCAAATACCTATATTATCTTGGAGAGAAGCATGAAAGATTATAATTTTTATGATTTTCCACCTTTTGAAGATGGATTGGAAAGTCAAGGTTTAAATGTAATTTTTATTATTTTCCATGTTTTGAAGATGGATTGGAAAGTCATATATTTGTATTTTAGCCTTAATTTTCTACATGGAACAATGTTGTAGAGTGTTTGTCTTAGACAGTAGCATGCATGATTATTTCCTTTATTTTTTCTCTTTTAAAAATATGTCCTTCCACAACATATGACATATAACATATCACATTTTTTTTTTCTATCCTACTCTTTCTTATGCTACTAGCTTAAGGCGTTTCCTTTGCAACATGTGGTGCAATTTCTAGTTAATTTTTTTTTTTTATAAGGCTTAAGAAATAAGTTCTCTCACTTTCATAATGTATTGTTTATTGCTAAGTCATAAATTTCAATTATATGAGGCTTATGAGTTGTTCAATATACACACTATTATAGTAGTAGTGACCATGTCTAGTCTTGAGCTTCCAACTAATTACCAATTCAACATGGTAAACAACAACCAAAGTAGATTTTAATTTTAATTTTGTTTTAGAGCGATAATTTATGGTTATGTATTAAACTTTTATTAAATTAATATTGAATATATATATTTTTTATTTTCTTGTATTAAATTTTTAGCAATAGAAAAGTTTATTATAATTCAATGTGCAAATTAATAATGGAAAAATTATTAGTAGTTGCTATTAGTTAGAATAGATTGATTTATCTCCTCTATTAAAAAAATATACTCTACCTAGAATAACCTACCAATAATTTGTAAGAGCATGTTTTGTAGAAAATGTATTTTGATGTTGCATCATTAACTTATTTCCATACATTAAAAAAAAAAATTTAATAATGTTGATTCATTTATATGATTGTTATTAATTATATAAAATTATCTTATGTGGAATTTTAAAATATTGTAATAAAAGTATAATCATTTATATTATAAAATAACAAAAAAATCATTTTAGCAAAGTTAATAAATTGAGACAAAGAGAATAAATGATTTATATATTTTTTTGGTTTCATAAAGCTCTTTTTGTTAGTGCTTCTTCTAGTTTGAGATTATTTTATAAAAATATTGTAAATTATTTATTAATATTTATTAATTTATATATTTATTATTACTTTAATATTAATGAATGAATATTTATGTTGAGTGGAAAAAAAATCAAATTAATCTTAATTAACAAAATCATAAATATTTAAAATTTTTATTTAAATGTAAAAGAGTTGTTAATTTTGATAAGGATAAGCTAACCAATGTAATATAAAAATTTAATAGTATAGATCTTATAAAATGATTTTAAAATTATAAAATAAATCTAAAAGTAAAAAAACTATATAAAAATCAATTTTTATTTAAATGTAAAAGAGTTGTTAATTTTGATAACGAAAAGCTAACCAATGTAATATAAAAATTTAATAGTATAGATCTTATAAAATGATTCTAAAATTATAATATATATCTAAAAGTTAAAAAACTTTATAAAAATCAATTTTTATTTAAACATAAAAGAGTTGTTAATTTTGATAAGGAAAAGCTAACCAATGTAATATAAAAATTTAATAGTATAAATCTTATAAAATGATTCTAAAATTATAAAATAACTCTAAAAGTCAAAAAAACTATATAAAAATCAATTTTTATTTAAATGTAAAAGAGTTGTTAATTTTGATAAGGAAAAGCTAACCAATATAATATAAAAATTTAATAGTATAAATCTTATAAAATGATTCTAAAATTATAAAATAAGTCTAAAAGTAAAAAAAAACTATATAAAAATCAATTTTTATTTAAATGTAAAAGAGTTGTTAATTTTGATAAAGAAAAACTAACCAATGTAATATAAAAATTTAATAGTATAGATGTTATAAAAGGATTCTAAAATTATAAAATAAATCTAAAAGTAAAAAAACCATATAAAAATCAATTAGATAAAGTAAGAATCTTGGATTTATCTTCCATATCTTAAGGGATTCTTTGATGGAGAATAGATATACAAAGGTTATCTTCAATATCTTAAGGTCGTTCTTTGATGGAGAATAGATTTAGAAAGATTTTAGCTTTCTTTCATTCCGTTAATTGCAGAATTGATTGAATAATTGAGGGGTTTAAAACCAGGTTCCATGTAAAACTAAAATGGAGATAGTGAAATCTAAGGTGTTGCGCATTTCTTTGATGGAGAATTTAGATCTAGAAACAATTTAACTCTCTTTCATTCCGTTGTTTGTTGAATTCATTGAATAGTTGAGTGGTTGACAACTAGGTTGTAAGCCAACATGGAAATGGTAGAATGTAGGTGTTACACTCTACCTCAAGTTTAGAGACATATCTTTTAAGTTAAATAAAAGTGAGATAAACTTACATGGAAAAATGGAAAGAGTAGCGCATGTGAGAACCTTAACGTGGCTATCTGTTATTTGTTACCGCAGTATTAAAATTTAAATTGACAAATTATTTTAATTGCTTAGGGACAACCGTGTAAGTCGGATTACCGTTGACATTTAAATTCACAGATTATTTTAATTGATTATGGACAATCATGTAAGTCAGATTACCGTTCACATTTAAATTGACAGATTATTTTAATTGATTATTGACGATGGTGTTAAGTCTGACTAGTCAGATTGAAGGATATCTGTCGTTTCATCTTAATGCCGAATATGGCGTGAGAGGCCTGCCTCCAACCTGCAGATACAGCATTTTAAATTTTTAAGTTTTATTTGAAATTGGATTGGACTTTGTGGGAGTTATTCTTTCACTCACGACTTCACTGGGGTTCATAACTCATCACTTCATTATGTTCGTATTGTCGTAGTCTGGATTCATTGGGCTCAATGATATGTTATCCCTTTATCAAATAACACCAAGCGATAAAAGAGAAGTATGATATTAAAAGAAATGAAAGCTAAGTCATGGTTCATTTACATACAATTTTACTACCTAAATGATTCATAAATTTATTTTTATATTTAAAAATTATATATAATTTAAAAGAGCTATAGATACAAAAGAAAAGGGATAGATTATGTAACCTAATAGCTCTTTTTCAATATACTTAATTTTAGTGGTTAGCGTTTATTATAAAAATATAATAACATTTTGAATTGTGTTTTGAATGTGTAGTTAAAAATTAATAACATATTGATTTTAAAGTATTTAATTTTTTTTACTAGATATTAAATTAGAATTGTAAAATATTTTATTTTATTTATTAATTTAATATGAAAAATAAATTAAGTTTATTCAAATTTGGATTGACTATGAATAAGCATATTATTAAAACATTTTTGTGATAAATTTAAAAAAATAAAAATTATTAATTATTAATTTATAATAATTATATAAGTAAATATAATATTATTAAATAATTATAAATTATTGTGGTCTTGAATGCTGACGAAGGTGGAGCAACTATCATCATAAACACAAATAATTATAATAATAAAATGTTTGACCACCTTAACAACTTAGGGTGCTATATTAAATTAAAAAAGAACCCCATAAAAAGAATTTCTAAGAATATTCAGAACTTAATTAAAACTAGCAATGAATAGAACATTAAAAATCTTATTGAAAATAACCCCTACACTCCTCGTATATATGAAGCCCCAAAGCTACACAAGGAAGGGATCCCGATTAGACCCATTGTCAACACCATTGGCTGACCAACGTACCATCTCCCTAAACATCTCGCTAAGAAACTTAAGCCTCTCGTTGGTAACACCAAATCCTTTGTCAAGGACTCCTCTCATTTCATCAACAAAATCAAAGAGTTATATCTAGATAAAAATGATATCTTAGTTAGCTTCGATGTCAAATCTTTGTACACTAATATTCCCATCGATGAAGCCATGAAAGTGGTTCAAAATATTATTAATCCACACACAACCATATTAATAGAAATTTTTCTCAGATCTACCTTCTTCAGTTTTAAATGTGAAATTTATGAACAAACTTGCGAGGTTTCCATGGGATCACCTCTTTCGCCCATTATTGCTAATATTTTCATGGAAGAATTTGAAGGAAAATCCATTGAATCCTCCCCTCTAAAACCTAAAATTTGGAAAAGATATGTGGATGACACCTTCATCATTTGGCCAGATGGAAAGGAAAATTTAGATATTTTCTTAAAACACTTGAATAATCTTTCTGAGTCCATTAAGTTTACCTTGGAGGTGGAAGAAAATGGCATCCTTCCCTTTCTTGACATCCTTATCAGCAAAAACCTTGATGGCTCCATATCTCACCAAGTTTATCAACGAAAACCCACACTAAGCAATACCTTCATGCCAACTCTCACCATCATCCCATGCAGAAACTTGGGGTCCTTAACACCTTAGCAACCAGAGCTATGCGCATCTTCGATCATGATCATTTTGAACAAGAGAAAAACCATATCCTGGGGACATTTGAAAAGAATGGATACAAAATAAACCAAGGAATCAAAGCCTCCAAAAATGCTGAGAATGGCCCTAAAAATAGGCAAATTTTGGAAGATATAGCTGGTAAATTTCACCTCCCCTATATATTGGGCACCACTGATAAAATTTCTCACATTTTAAGAAAGAATAACATTAAAACAACCTTCAAACCTATGAAAACGATCAGCAGATGTCTCAAATTGGTCAAAGATCTCATTGATCTGAGATGCCACAAAGGAGTTTTTTTAATTTTGTGTTCATGTGGAAAACCCTACATTGGTCAAACTAGTCGATCAATCATGACTCAGATTCAAGAACATGCCAATGACATAAAACATAACCTCTCCAAAACATCAGCCCTAGCCGAGCATTCCAGCAAAAAAAATCGTCACATTTGTGTTGAAGACTCTCAAGTTGTGGCTAAAATTGACCATTATCACCATAGGAAATTTAGGGAAGCTATTGAAATTGGAAAACACCCTAACAACCTCAACCGTGATGATTGTTGGAAAATAAGAAACAATTGGGTTCCTATTATAAACCCCAAACCCTCCCTAAAATAACTTCCCATGCATCTCATTTCTCTCATTTTCCTCCTCTAACCTATTCATTTCTCTATACCTCTGCCTTGGTCCTCTACCTTGTCTCTCCCTATTTCTATTAGTTCTCCCCCCCCCCCCTCCCTCTTTTCATTCATTATTCTCCTTAGTTATCTAATCTATTAATATCATTTAGAATCTTTCATCTTAATTAATAAATTTTAATTCAAAATTTAGTAATCATTAATTTTAAAATACCATTAACCCCATGTTCCGAATCCATAAAGAATTAAAATTCATTGTATTTACCTACATCCGTAATAATTATCAATCTTGTATTAAAATATCATTATTAGACATTGTTTAATAATCATTATTTAAATTAAAAATCGTTAATACTAAAGAACATAGATATTTATTATTAATTAAAACAATAATACAATTGTAAATTTTAAATAACTTTATTTTTAGATAATTAATTATTTATCTAAATTGTAAAAGATATTAATTAAATAATAATATCACTTCCATAAAAACTAACTTTGGGGTCATTAATTAAAAAGATAGATATATATATATATATATATATATATATATATATATATATATATATATATATATATATATATATATATATATATATATATATATATATATTCCTCCATGATTTAAGGCCGGCCTCCCAGTTTCCTTTCGTTCATTTTCATTCTCCTTCATTTATACCCTATGATGAGATCTAACAAAATTCATTGATCTATCGTGATGATGAACCACGAAGGATTGGTTCGAAATGTCGATTTTAACAAAAATGGATGCAATAAATTTGGAAGATTCTACACACAATAACACAAGTCGCAAAAGCCTCAAATCAAAAATTATAAATTATTTACATATTTATTTTGGAATTTTTTTTGGAAATTTAGTTTAACTATTATTAATTATTAGGTAGATGGTGGAGATTTAATTTCCATAGAATATTTTAGAGAATATTTTAGAATATTCTTAATAGTATACACAAATTAAAAGTTGAGATTTGTTTTTGAAATATATATTCTTTTTTTGTCCTTCTAATTATATTTATTAATTAAGAAAATGTCATATGAACAAATATCATATAATGTGAGTTATGGCTTTTTGGCATGTGGTATTGTTAAACTATAGTATTTTAACAAAGCCTATCTACACATAAAAAAATATTGTTACATGTTATTTTTTAAATCGAAATATCATTAACTTTATTAATTTTTTTATCTTTAATAATAATCATCAATATTTTAAATAAGTTATAATTTAGTTAATTATTATGAATTTTTTTATTATTATTTATATTTTTAGCAACTTGCCTTGTATGATGAAATAAGTATTTTGATGTTTATTATAGATCAATGCTTATACACATTTACCACCCATAACCCTCTACAATCAGTCAACGACAAACTGATTTATAAAGCATTTATATTAGCATAATAATAACTAGCAATTGCCCCTAAAGGTTCAAATATACACCAAAGGAATTGAACACGCCTATGATGTTACTAAAAAAATGTTGCAACAAAGGAAAGATAACAACCTAAAGGGTGGAGAATGGAGGGGAGGAAATGTGTTCAGACTTGTAATAGTCTCACACTTTTGCTGATGCTTGTCTCACCGATGTTGCTAAGTCTCACACTTGTGTCGATGCCTCTCTGACATATGTTTCTTGAACCACCTACTAAATCATTTTTTTCCAATCATACCACTATGTCAAATCTAATATACGTATTATATCCAAGCTATAACATGCAAGGTAATGAGGAGAAACATTACCATATGTCATGGGCACTGGCGCACAAAGAATGTAATTGCACAGAGGAAATGAATAAAGTCGAAGTGTGTTGATAATGAGATTAAATAAAGAACATCTTTTACTGGAGTGACCTTCAGATTCTAGGATATTCTACAATCAACATAAAGAAGGGGGTTTGTTTTAGAATTTTACCTATCTCCTTTTAAAAAAATTAAATTAATTTGAAGCTATTTTCCTCGAACCATTAATTCGAGTTTTAAATTTAAATTTAATTTTTTCTAGCAAATATTTGTTGGAATCGCAAATTTATGTGGTGTAATTTACACAATCCTAGTGTCCAAGTAAACTTTCAAGGAATTGTATCCATTTATGCATTCAAAAATATAGTTTTAAAAATGGAAAATTACACATCCTATATGCATATATAGAATCAATATAGATCCATTTTGAAGAGGATTAAATCTCTTGAGGTGCATACATTTTTTCAAGTTTTGCACTCTAAAAAATGTCACATAAGCTAACTTTAGCCTTGTGGATGCTAAAATTTTCCTTCTTTCTTTCTCATCTTCCCAGAAGTAATTACAACTTCATTTGCACAGTTCATGTGGGTCTCACAATAACAAGTGACCATGTAAGTTAAATGTAGTTAATAAGTATTTATGTCAAGGATGATCATTCCTAAACAAAAGAATACCTAATAATGTCTCAGATTGAACATGATTTAAGGTGGGACTTTATCATAATTAGTTAAAGTAATTTTTTGTGGGAGTTATCTTTAGAATCCCGTCGGAATTTATATATGAACTTCAACAAAATTTTATATATTTTGTGTTATATAAAATATTTGGTTAAGTTATGATGTAGTTGTAAATTGGTTGAAAAAAATTAAGCCAATTTAATTTTTAAATTAAACATTTTATATCATTTTACTTTAAAAAATCCGTTAAACAACTAAAGGAAAATTCAAAAATATATAATTTAATGTATATATTATCATATGTATTAATATGCTAGCATCAAGAATAGTGTAAAATGTTATGGTGAAAATTTCGTGTTTAAATAAGATTTAATTTAAGGTTTTCTTTCTCCACTACATCATAGGTATCATGGATTTTGAACATGGAGCTCCATAACCACATCCTAAAAATGAATATATTTAGTTTTTATTTATGGTATATGAAAAAATATTCGACTACACATTACATGTATCAAATGAATTCATTTAACACAGCTGAGAAAATGAACCAAGAAGTCTGATGGAAAAACAAAACATTGAATCTTGTTGCAATGCCTTTATAGGCCTTGCAGGAGTTTCCTCAGGGCATCAGCGAGGAGCTAAAGATAAGATAACAACACACCCTTTTGGTTATTCAGGATGCCCATGAGGAACGCCAGAACATGGTTGCAGAGAAACAGGTTGCTATCCAAGAGCGCGAAGTCGAGGTAGCATAATGACAGAAGTTAGAAGATGCCATCTCAAAGGCATGTAGCGAGCTACCATAGCTTAAGATTCAGGTGGCAGCTGCGCCTGAGGATAAAGTGGCCACAACAGTCAAAGAATCAAAGGCTAAATTTGATGAAGTCCGCATAGAGATGGAGATGAAAATCATCAACTTGCAGTAGTAATTGCAGCCTACCACTCCGCCAAATATTAGAGCAGAGCACACAGTGGAGCTAAAAGAAGCCACATAGTATATCAAGTCCCACATACAGAAGTGTGCGACTATCTTTGGGGAGGCTCTAGATGTATGGTCCTCGCTGTAGGAGGACCCTCGGGTGTAGAAGATCAAAGCCGAATTCTGAGAGAAACTTGAAGAGATGTATCCAATTAAGGTCAATGTGAAGATATTAGTGCCAGTACAGCAGATTACCCATCTCAAAGAGGGTAAGTCTTTGCTGGAGCAAGTTGTTACGCTGCATAGAAATGAGGAGCTACTTGCGGCCAGGATAAAGACATGGGAATTTTAGGCCAGTCAAATTTCCAAAACTGTAGATCTAAAGTTGAAAACATTGCGTGAGGCGCAGAAAGGACTGGAGCATAGATCAACTAAGAAGGTCATAAAGACCTTGCTCAAGGACATTAGCCAATTTTAGAAATACCATGTCGAAGCAGTTAACTCGTTGAAGGATGCCTTGAGTGGCATCAAACGAAATATCAAGGGCACGCCACCATTGTGACTTGGGACGAGTCATATTTTTGTGTTGGGGGCCTGTTGGAATTGAGATCTCTAGCAAAGTAAAGACTCTGCAAATCAAGGCACAGAGCTCGAAGTGTATTTTTGGTCTTAGAGGCTTTGGGGTGGGCCAAAGGCGATTAATTATGTAACAGGATGGGAGTTTTTGTGAACGTTGTACTCTGCCCGTGGTTTGGTACCATGGTATTCTAAAATCCAAATCTATATAGGGAGTCTAGATAGAATTCATATGCAAGTTATGAACGAGATATCTTTTGCAATTCATTTAGATGTGAGACTGAGTTAGAGTCTAGTTTTGGGGCTAGAGGAAAAGGCTCCTACAGCTTTGTATGTGAAGACCTTAGGAAATATTGCATCTGTGTGCGTAGGCCCTTGTAGCTATGTGCGCAGGGTGGAAAGTGGATGCATGAGATAGATATGGATGTAAATGAATGAAGTGTTGAGAAAATCTGAGCTATAATGATGTGTTTTATTTTTTATTATAGTTTATGAATGGCTATCTTGAATAAGGGTTTTGTTCTGTAACTGAATAGAACAATCTGTTTTATGGTTAGTTTAATGCATGAATAAGTAAGATGGCGTAGTATGTGAGTAAGTTTAATAGTTGTGTTGAAAAATGCTGGTAATATTGATAGATATGACCTATGGAGATTTGATAGGAAGGAAAAAGCCTTAAAGGCACTATCCTTTATCTATCTAGATGCAGAAACCTAATTGCCTCGAGTGATACTTCAGTCTGCGCAAGCATATCGTTTTTGAAAGGGCTGGTAATAGTGGCTTTAGTTAGATTGTGCACACTATCTAAACTTGGGTCAGGGCCCCATAAAGCCAATAATATGTGTGGATGGTTGTTTCTTTCCACAGAATGTAATGCTTCCATTGTTGGCAAACTTAGATAATGGAATACATCTATTTTTCATAGGTGGGATACTTTCAGACTTTTTCTGAAAGTGTCTCACTATGATATGCCACTGGATAAGAACTACCCCGATAACATAGTCAAAGGAATCTGTCTCCATATCAAATGGTTTTTGCAGTCTGGTAATGTGAGGACTGGTGTAGAGCAGAGGTGAAGCTTCAACTCAGCAAATTCCTTCTGTTGGGCTTCAGACCAGAATAAGTTTTATTTCACTCTGCCTTTGGTGACTTGACCCAAAGGGAAAATGATATGAGAGAAACCCAACATGAACCTGTGGTAGAAATTTGTAAGTCCTACAATGTTACGTAGCTCTGTTAGAGTGGTTGGGGTTGGCCAATATCAAATGACTTGTATCTTCGCTCAGCCCACATGCACCCATGTTCATCAATGGTGTACCCCATATATTGAAATTGGATCATACCAAAAGTGCATTTCTCCAAATTGGCACAAAACTTACGTTGTTGTGGGGTTAAGAGGACCTATCAAATATGGTGTAGGTGCTCTTCCCAACTCTAGTTGATGATCATGACGTATTCCAAACACACTACCACGAATGAGTTGGTGAAGGGTGGAAATATGTTGTCCATCAACCTCATGGAGGTTGCGAGGGAATTCGTAAACCCGAAACGAATGACAAGGCATTTGAAGAGGCCCTCCTTGGATTTAAAGGCAGTCTTCCACACATCAAAGGGTTCAATTGGCACCTGTTGATAGCAGGGTTTTAAATAAACCTTGTTGAAATATTTGGTCTGCTTGAATTGGTCAACAAGGTAATCAATTTGTGGGATTGGATACCTATTCCTGACACTTATCTTATCTAGTGCTCAATAGTCAATACCGAGTCTCCAAGTGTCATCATTCTTCTATACCAAAACGATCAGGCTCCCAAAGGGTGATGAAACTAGCTTGATGTGCCCTTTATGCCACATATCCTTAAATTTCCTCTTAATTTCATCATTATTCACAACAAGGTATTGGTAGTGTTAATGTCTAAATGTTTAGTGATCAAATATACTCTTCGAGGCTTACTTGGTAGTGGTCCTTGGTCAAACTTTTATGCTTTCAAACACATCCTCAGATAAAATTTTGTTCGTTGAATGTTGTTTAGGTCTGAATGGTACTCCCTTTACTCATTCATGGTAATCATAATTTTAAGGTCATGACATTCATTATCACCTAGGGTCATAGGTTAATCAACATACCTCCATCTAGGTCATGGTCTAGGTTTAGTATGGTTCACCATCATAATGTCCAATAATGTCATGAAATAATGAAAACAAGAGTCATTTTCACCATAAAAATTATCTTCATTGGGAGTTAGAAAATATAGGAAAATAAATTAAAACAAATTTATCTTTTCTGAAGAAGTATGTTACATGATCAAGTTTTTGGAAAGCAATTTTTTCTCAAAGTATATATGATTTCACTAGAGGACAAAAAAGAAAATTCTATGAGGTTATAAAATGAAATGAACATTATTGAAGTCATTTCATCCTTTGATGTTCAAAGAGATCCTCTCTCATCGTCACAACACTCCACAACTATCTAAAGGTCGACGATAAGAAACAAAAATTGTGCCAAACTGTTCTGTGCTACAGTTTTGGTAGTTGCGCTACGATTCTGGAAAAGGTGCTACGGTTTTGTTTCAAAGCTTCAAAATAGCTATAAAATGGTCAAATAAGATTTTATCAAGGTTCATAGACTTTCAAAACCGTAATTGAATGCTCCTCATATGTCATTCAAAGTGAATTTCTTCAACAAAAGGTGGATTCCCTCATCTAGGTTTTCTACACTACGTTTTGGTTTCATTGACGATTGGTTGCTTCAGTTGGTAAAAACATAATTTCATCCTATAAAACCCTCATAAATAATCGTTAAAGCATCCCTATGCCTTATCAAATCATTATCTATCACACATACCTCTCATAGTTATCATTTTCATGCAAACCCTAGTTTTCACTACTTTTTTGCAGGGAAACTAGGAAAACTTTGTGTTTTTAACTTTTGGGCACCTTTCTCATGCCCATTTAAAAACACTTCACTTAAATATTGTAGCCAAATAATCAGCCTACCTCCCTAAATTTTTAGGCATTTTCCCCTAACTCTCTTCCACCTCATTTATGTCCCTAAACCATTGTACCACTATCCCTTGTTTTCCTAATTCTTCACCTTCCCTCTCCCCTAAATCAAGCTAGGGTTTTCCTTGATGAAAAAAATCATGGAGGGTGAGTAGAAGGTCCATAAGGGAGGTCATTATTTCAGGTTTGATCCATCCAACATGTAGGATATCAATGCTTCTCCTTATGTTAAGAGATCTTTTGAAAACAATGGTTGTTTGAGGTTTTGTGAGAGAATCTAGGAGGTGGGCTGTCATGCTCAATTGACAAGCCTTTTTGCTACGAGATTCAAGAGAGATAAGGCTATAATAGCATGTATTTAATTCACCGTATCAGCAGATGTTATCATCTCAGCAACAGGTATCCCGAACCATGCAGAAATCTGGTTCAAAGTAATGGACTTGGACATTGAGAAACTTAAAATATTCTGAAAACCTCATTGCAAAGATGCTCCTGAGCATATATTTCCTTTTAGGAATTTACTTGATAAGTATGCCCCTTTGATGAAGCTAATTATGAATTATTTTACATGTGAAGGGAGATTCTCAAGACTGTACCACTACCACATAAGGTTATTGATACACTTCACTGCCACCAAGCCATTCAATTTGCCTAATTATCTATTTAGGAGTTTGGTCAAAATGGCTGAAAAGGTACAAAGTGAAGGAAAATATCATCACAATAATTTGTTCCACCATGGTTTGGTCAAGCGTATATTCTTCCATCAGCTTTCAGAAATCAATATGTCTTGGGAAACATTCATGAAGACAGTTGTATTTATGCCTAATACTAGTCCACCCATCATTCAGAACATACCATCAACATCAGCACGACCAACCGAGGTTGGGACTTTAAGTAGACAAGTAGAGGTTTCAATTACGCTAAGGGGTGAAACCACTAAAACCTATCAGAAGGGTAAAAGGATGGTTTTTTATCCTATGATCACTAAAGGTGTGCTTTCACTTGAAACTACAATTGAGCAAAGGGAAACTATGGAGCAGCCACCTATGCACGAGGATGAGTCACCATTTTAGTAGCATGAGAAACAAGTTCCTATGGAGGTTGACATGGAAGAGAAGGTGGAAGACAAATTTGTTGAGGAGATAATAAGGGAAAAGGATGCAGAGATAGCAGAGCTTGAGCATAACTTCTAAAAGGAAAAATTCATGATGAACTTCCTACATCAAGAAAACATGCAATTGAAGGTGAAACAACTGAACCAAAGCAAACCCAAGGCATATCTTCATGGAGACAAAGGTAAAGGAAAAACAGTGGTTGATTCTAATTAGCTAGAAGACATAGAGGCCGAAATAAAGCCAAGGAGGCCAAGTACAAGAGGATTAACTAGGAAAAAAGAACAAGAAAAAGAGCCATCTCCTCCATTAGGTCATCTAACCTTTGATGAGTTGATCGCTGTTGAGATTGAGAAAGACAAGGAGATATTTCTTGAGAGGGTGAATGTGCACCGTTAGAAGATTTTGAAGATGGAAAAAATGGGTAATAGCCTCCAGATGCATATGGTGAGACATTATTTCAATAGGAACCAAATCG
The DNA here is from genome assembly GCA_034641835.2 of Pinus albicaulis. Classification (NCBI taxonomy): domain Eukaryota; kingdom Viridiplantae; phylum Streptophyta; class Pinopsida; order Pinales; family Pinaceae; genus Pinus; species Pinus albicaulis. The sequence goes on from CM076571.1 coordinate 256,588,298, forward strand.
CCAAAGTCAGGGTGAAGAATTTGAGGAAAAAGCTTAAAGAAACCCTAATTAAGCTAAAGGAGAAATATAAATTGGATTTTCTAGCAGAGGCATCCCTAGCTATTTATTTTATCATTCAAGGATGACATGGACCAAAATTCAGCAAGTTTTGGGCATTTTGGGTAATTTTTCTGATTTTTGACAAAATCTAGAAATTTCACTTTTATAGAAGCATCGTGTGACATATTTTTCTACATGGATGGATAGTTATTTCCATGTAATTTCCAGATATGGTCTTAGGTTTTCATGACGCCCCCTAGTTTTTGAGAAAACCCCAAAAAATAGCCTCTTTTTTAATGCTTTTTTCCATTATTTTCTGCCTGTGCGCAATGCTTCTGGAGTAAGCCTGGGAAAATGAATTTTTGAAGGCCTTCTTGGAGGTATTTTCTAAATTTCAAGGTTGGTATGGATAGAGGAAACCTAGGGCTACCTAGCCCTATATTCAGATCAAGAGGAGGATTTCTTAATGTCAGCAAAAATCACCCTCAAAGTGGTGCAACACTTCTTCTAAAGTGGCGCGACACTTCTATTACTTGCGCGATGCTTTTGTCTTGGATTCTTTCTGGACACGTGTCAAGAAAAAATAGTCCAAATATTGAGGTTGTAGCTGTTGATTCGAGTGGAAAATGGCATCTACCCATGTTATCCATCCACCCATGGATAGATGTCAATTATAATTCCCTGGGTTGATATATCCATGGTGTTCATCCACCCATGTTATCCATCCACCCATCAAACTTACCCATGTTATTGTAAATGGCATTGACCCATGGTATTTATTTTCCTATGGTATTGTAATTGACATATATCAATGATATTCATTCACCCATGGTATGTATCCACCCATGGTATTCATCCACACATGGAATTTACCCATGGTATTGTAAGTGGTATCTACCCATGGTATTGACCCATGGTATCCACTATGGTATCTACCCATGGCATTGTAACTCAAAAAAAGGCTATAAATAACAAGCCTCACTTTGTAGAAGCTACATTGTGGTGGACAATCTATCCTTTTACAAAGCGAGGCTTGTTATTTGTAGCCTTTTTTTGAGTTACAATGCCATGGGTAGACACCATAGGTGGATACCATGGGTAGATACCACTTACAATACCATGGGTAAATTCCATGTGTGGATGAATACCATGGGTGGATACATACCATAGGTGAATGAATATCATGAATAGATGTCAATTACAATACCATAGGCAAATAAATACCATGGGTCATTGCCATTTACAATAACATGGGTAAATTCCATGGGTGGATGGATAACATGAGTGGATGAACACCATGGGTGGATGCCATTTTCCATTCGGATCAGCTGTCTTATGAGGTTTTTTGGATAGGATATTTTTTCCACCTCATTGTTGAGGAATCATGTAGTTACTCAAGGAGATAAACACTATTAGTTATCATCTAAATTTGGGGGGATTGTTTCTAACTTCCCTAAATTCTGAGTAATGACTCATAGGGTGCATTTATGATGTATTTTGGATCAGGTTTCAACCCAATGAGGTGGAATCTCTTCTATTTTCTATATATATTCCAACTCAAGTCATTTTAGACGTTGGATAGTTTTTATTTGCAGTGTGGAGCTTATGTATAAACTTTTTCAGTGAAATCAAAGACATGATGCAGCTATAATTTTGGGACTCCAGCGGTATGATTATTAGCATTGTTTTTTTCTCAGTAACACCATCAAATTGAATGTTTATGATTTCTTTCTATCACATGTATGCTTCTATATGACGATATTATGAGTATATGTACATAATTCTTGATTTTTGTGTTCTATTTTATATGATTTTCATGAATGTGTTCTAATTCCTTTGATTAATGAATTAATGTAACATGCTCATTCTGACTCTCTCTTTCTCTTTTCAAATGCTATGCATAATGAAAATATAATTATGTTCTTAAGTATACCTACCTGGCCTCATCTTCATTTATGCAGTTGTACCTTTTGAAATCAAACCTAAAATCTAGACCTAGTTGCTTGACTGACATTCCTATCGAGCAAAATTTAAAAAAAAAACCCTAATTCGCTGAGATTATATCTAGAGTAACATCATTACATGTCTAGTCTCCTCATTGACTGTAAAAGTGACATTGAGAGAGCCCTCTCTAGTTTTGGTAGAGCTAGCTACCAAACTTAAAGATTGGTTTGAGGTTACCTCCTTTAGTCTCCATTCTAAACCTTAGGAAACAGAGGGAGTGATAATAGGTAGATTAGTCCATTGGGTAGCGAAATTCTTAGGTTCAAAAGGATTGAGTGCTTGACCTGTCAGTGTAGAGGTACCCTTGTGGGTGAGGTGAAGATAACCCTGTATTCCTCCACGACCTTGTCCATATGCTGTTGTCGTGTAGAGGAGCCTTGTTTGGAGATTATGGATGTGGCCACAGTCTTTTATTTCCTTGAGGGAGAATCATAAGGAAGAAAACATTTCTGGTATGGGAAATGATCTTAGGTCAAAGAGATGGTGGTAGGCGGTGCTGCCTATGGTATCTTGTATAACTTATTTCCCAATGAAATAATACCAATACGAGCCTAGACTGATACAGAACCTAACACTTCCACAGTATGGTTGGCCTAATAATACATTACAAAATTCAAGCGGAGAAACATCACAGAGTACCTCATATGTGAATGGCTTGATGCTATAGGGAAGGCAACACTATTGGCAGACACAAAGATCTCGTCCTTGGTGAAGCCACCCGATGGTGCACAGTTGTGGGTGTGGTCTGTTCATTAGGCCTAACCTCTTTGTTATCACTCATTAATTTTTAAAACTTTCATTGATAGGGTCATGCAGGTCAGTCACCAAAATTGATGTGGTCTCCTAAGTCAATTTTTGAAATATCTGATTTTTTTTTGCATTTGATGAAGTCTATCCTAGGTTTAAAACCCATGCCAAACCATGTCATGTCATGTCAAATCAACCTAATCTAATTTAGTTTTCATTCTCATGCCTTTTTACCACAAAACATTCCACTAGTCAGTTTTTCAGATTTTCGTAGCGATTTACAAAGGAAATCTGCAGATTTCGCTACAAAATTGCCTAGTAGTTTTGTAGTGAATCTGTCAGAAGCCTATTCGTCTTCACTACGAAAATATGTTTTTTCAGCTAGCGTTTTCAGAGCTATGTGAGGTTTCAGTTTATGATTAGAGGAGTAAAGGTGGAGTTCATTCAAGGTCGTTATGGTAAGTTTTAAATGTACACAGCCATGTCTACTGTCATTTTTGTCTTTTATAGTCACATGTATCATCATCAAACTCTAAGTTGTGAAAATTACCTTTAAAAATTTACCGTAAGCTACCATTTTTCATTCAACATTCATTCTTGCATGTGAAGCATCTCACTGTCACTATTTGAGAGCTGCTTCACCACACCAAGCAACTTGCTGTCCAATTTGTCTTTACAAGTATCACATTTTTAAGAGGGAAGTTGGGTTATAAAGGGAGATGGCCATGAAGGAGAATGAATACAAAGGAGGATTTGTGGTTAGATAGGAGCTCATGGACCTTTATCTATTCATGGAGGAACCTAGTTTTGTTGAAGCATTCACCAATTTAGGTTGCTTGAATTTCTACTCGAGCTGACAAGAAATTTGTTGTGTTTTTGGACTGTGTGAGAAGTCAATTTAAAGAGAAGATTATGGATGAACAGAGATGAATTATACAATATTGAGAGAGCTTATTGTCAAGCACAGAACAAGGAAAAATAACCTCTTTCACTTTTCTCATAGGTTCTACCAGTTTGGATATCTGAAGATGTCTTTGGGACCTATTTTTAGAATCTAGAATTTTCTTGTTTTATACATGTTTTTCTAATGCCAATTCTGGATAGTTGGAGATGGTTTTCAAAAAACCGAGAGAGGTTTTTCTTCAGAAAATACTGAACAAAAAAAACCACTTTCATTTTTGCAACAGATATTAAGGATAGGGATATGGGAGCTCATCTCTGAACCGTATTGTTTCAGAAAAAAAAGAATCATTTGATTGGTAAATTAATTTTCTTAAGGTGAAAATGTTGTTTTCTGAAGAGGATAAGTGAAAATTTTGTCTTATCACATTCCATTATATCACTTTTCAGACCTACAGGTGAAAATTGGAAGAAAAAGGAGAATTTTGTTTTTTTCTTCACTTTAGGTGTTCTCGTACTGCTACTAAATTTCTGAAGATGACTTTTTGATAAAAAAGGGTGTTTAAACTTGAAATTAAAGCTTGGGAAAATTTTGTATTAGCTCTTTAGACATATCAAACAGATCCATGAAAGAAAATAGAGCTAAGAAGTGGTGGAAATGGGTAAATTAAAATTGCTACAAAAAGTTGCTATGAAACTACCTTGTTTTTCCCTGTTTTGGCAGCAAGTTAAATTTTGAAGAAATTTCAGCTTAAAAGGTTGCATTAAAGGTCATTTGATCATATGGAGATGTCAAATATGGTTAGAATAATATTTTCATACAGCTTTGGTCCATGGAGTTGTTCAACTCATCTTCAAATTACTATTCATTATGGAGGTACTTCATTATGTGAGATGGCAATAACTCATGAAAAATAGGAAGAACAGTTTCATGAAGACAATGACGATATTTATGTTTTATTATGATCAGTGTGGTTAAAGCAAATGTTTCTTTTCAATGTCGTTGGACTATCCCTTAATATAAAGATGTAATAAATAGGTGGTTGAGTTATGTTAGGACTCTAACTCCTAAGTTAGTACGTGTCAGTTTCTAGTGCCAAATATCTAGTTTATGGTTGAATATTAGGTGTCAAAAGAATAATTTGAAGGCTCATCTTTGCTGATAGGATCAGTGTAAAGATACCTAAGTCTACTTATAGGGAGAAGGTGGAAGGAAAAAGGGTGGGCGAACGTTTGCACCAAATTGATGCTTGTATGCTTTTGACTATTACCAGTAATACAAAGTAGCATTCTTCTTTCCAGACCTAAGATTCTCATGAGGTTTTTGATGTCTTATTTATCTATATCCTTTATGTTTTATCACTTGAAGTAGATTTCATCTCTAATTATTCAAAATTAATAATTTTATGTTTTGACTTCTTTTAGTGATGAAATGAATGTTTTTTCATATGTTTTGTATGTGAGTTGCCTCTATTAAAAACCTCTATCTGCCTCAGCTTCCATGTGAAGAACCACTGTCACTGAAACTACTGATTGTTGGCTCCATAAGCCCAATGGTAGCATGCCTGCAGCTTTCAACCTGCAATCATAAAAACAAGTTACAATTTTTATAGAGTTATCCATCTAGTACTATCATTATTCAAAATCATAAACCCCCTTGAGAGAGCCCTCTCAGAATGAAGAGGCTAATCTTCAGTTAGAAGTGGTTTGAAACAGTTACACTGAGTTTTTTGATGAGCAGCCAATCAAGTTCAATTTGGTGATAACATGCTTCATGACCTCTGTTGATATGAGTTCTTCTTAGCTTCTGTAGTTGACAACGAACTGCAGCGGAGAACCCTTCACCCACATTTGTGAGTGGAAGATCCTCCCCCCCTCCTCTAGGCCTTCGAGCTCAATCTTTTTTATTTTGGTGATGGGAATGGTGACACTGGGCTCTGCATCAATAATCTGTTTCCCTTTGACATTCCCCTTGTTGGATTCTGACTCAAAGTTGGAACATGCATCTAATTCGAAAGCCTTCAGCTCAAGCACCAATGACTCCTTGGTTTGGCACTCACTTGTGTTGTGAGTGGGGCTCTTATGGAACTCACACCATTTCCCTGTGTCCTTCTTTGTCTTCGTGGTGTTCTTTTCTTGTGGCTTTGACAGGTCATCCTGAGTTTTCCCGCCTTGGCTTTGTCCTTTGTTCTGTGGTTTTGGGCTGTCTTCCCCTTGCTTCGGATTTGCAGATCCAAAACCTTGCTTCTTCTGCTTAAATTTCTGCTCAATCTATGCAGCATAGTGGTATATCTATATCTATATATATATATATACATAGTTGTTCGTGTGGTTATTTTGACAGTGCCTACCAAGGCCACTTGGCACTCTATGGAATAGGGATTGTCATATACTTCTCCCATTCATATTTTCTCTACAATAGATCTTCTATTGGCGTAGGTACCAATAATAAGGCATAAATTTCCACACTATCTCCTATAGATTGCAAAAATGAAAATATTAAAAAGATCAAAGTCCTTGGGGACTCTAAATTCGCTAATTAATTGGGAAACACACATGAACACAGTTCATAATATTGGGTTGGACTTTGTCCTCTTGGAAATCCAAGAGCTAGAATCCTCCTTTGAATGAATTACATATAGACAATATCTTGAGAGAACCCAATTAGGAAGCAGACTCTCTCTTGAAAGAAGCCTTACAACTCCCCCTGGGCCTTTCAGGAATCTATGAGTTCAATGAAGGACAACAAATCAATGCTTCGGAAGTGCATATGTAATCTCCCTATGTTTTCGTAATCTCTTTTTTGCAATGTATAGATGACTTATAACAAGCTATGTAAGCAAAAAATTCTAGAGAGGTGGATACAACAAAGATGTACAGGTTTTGATCTCTATAGACCTTAGTAAGGCTCATAATGCAAAAGACAACAATGTCTATATTTCTCCTATAAATATATAAAGTTGTTTTCTTTGAAAAACAATATTATTTTTTTTCACAACATGTTGTCTCCAAAACTGTAAATATGTGCTCTAACCATCCTAAGAACATGTATCCTTATATCTGCCTTTCCCTATCCCAAAAACCAATGCAACATAAATTTTTCACTGTTCATTTCCTTTAAATTTGAGTCATATTCTAAACTTGCACATAAAAAAAAAAATCTAAACTTACAAAATAAAAAAAATGACATTTAAAATACTTGACAATATTGTTCATTAAAGAAAGAACATTTAACTTTAGAATCCCCTCAAACTCAGAAAGAAAAGAAAAGAAAAGAAAAAAAAAAAAACTTAAATAAAATTTATCACCTAATCTAAAAACCTTCTTTAACTACTCTAGTATTATATATGGTTTTATTCTTTGGATTAAAATTAAAATTAAAATTATATATTTATTATTTTTTTAATATTTTCTAAATATGATTTTTTACCTTCTATTTCTAATAAAAATTATATGTAACCCTCATTCTAAAATGTAAAAAACACTTTCCAAGGGTGTAAAACGAGACAACAAGATAACTTAAAAGTAAACGGACTCAACCATTTAAAAAATAACAAAGTTTAACTTTAAAACATTTGCTTGAATTTTAATTATTAATTCTAATATTAATAAACAATTAATTTTATTCAATTTTTAATTATGACAGGTTACTTTATTATTGTTACCAAATCGGGTATAATACCGTTGGCTGATCTTGTTTTGATATTATGGGGCAGGAAGCCGAGCAGCACAATCCTAAGTAGTTTTTTTTGGTTTTACAAGAATATAATTTTGTGTGGTGTGAATTGGATTGATAAATATAATTGGATTGGATTGATCAATATAGTAGTTGCGCGCCACTCGGGTAAGCCGTTGAACGTTTGAATTTCTTTCTAGCATTCTATGGAATTGACAGATACCTTGTTTTATTTGCCTCTGCCTATGCTGCTCCCACCGCTTGAGGTGGGACAACTTACTCCAATGCCCTAGCCCGCTCTGTTGAGGAGGAGCCCTTTTACTTATTTTCGGTTGACGTAGGTTCTTCTTGCTATTATGGATTAACAAAATGTATTTGAATTGAGTTAGAAATAAGCCTGTCCATATACTGTGACCGGAGGATCGTTCTTCTCAAGGATTCTTACTGTTTATACTGTGATTTCCTTACCCTAGATCCACTCTTTCATTTGCTATAAAAGCCTTAAAAATAAATTATTTCATATAATTCTAACCCAGGGTCAGTCACTTAACAAACTCACTGTGCATCCCCAGCTAGACCATTCCTAGAGGCTGAGCCAGTTTGGGTTGGTCGAGAAGAAGGGGATGCACTCTTTGGAGTTGTTGCTCAGGCTATCCTTACAATCGATAAAACAAAAAAACTCTAGCATGAAAAGATCTCGATGAGTACACCATTATTTCAAATTGGCGAAAATATTATAGTGATTATAAAAATCTTAAAAATAAAGTATTTAATATAATTCTATAAAAAGATTTTTATGTGATAATTACATATCAAAAAAATTATTGACGTTGACGCCACAAAGTGATTATCATCCAAAGATCTCTTTATAAAGTAGGGATGGTAATAGAATGTTCTACAAAAACGATGTGATTATGATCAAAAGATCTTTTTATAAATTAGGGTTACAAGAGCTATGTGATTATCATCAAAAGATCTCTTTATAAATTAGGAATGGTAATAGAATGCAAAGAGAGATTTATATGGTTTTCGACATTCAACTAAGTTTCTTTCTTTTAATCTCTTTATAAATTAGGGATGGTAATAGAATGCCCTACAAAGACGTGATTATCATCAAAAAGATCTCTTTATAAATTAGGGATGGAAATAGAATGTGAGGAGAGATTTATATGGTTTTCCACATTCAACTAAATTCCTTTGTTTTGATCTCTTTATAAATTAGGGATGGTAATAGAATGCCCTAAAGGGGGATGTGATTATCATCAAAATATCTCTTTATAAATTAAGGATGGTAATAGAATGCTAGGGGAGATTTATATGGTTTTCGACATTTAACTAAGTTCCTTTCTTCAACCTTCACTTTAGTTTCTTCGCACCCGTTTCGTTGGTATTTATTAAGTATAACCGTGATTTATATGGTTTTTGACATTCGCCTAAGTTCCTTTGTTCAACGTTCACTTTAGTTTCTTCGCACCCGTTCCGTTGGTATTTATTAAGTATAACCACTTTTAACGTGAGCATCCTTCCCTTCTGAAAGCCAGCGCTCTTTCTTTCATATTTCCTTGACAAATTGGGTTTGAAAATTAGGGATCACATAAGGTAAATTTCAAAAGTATAATTCTAGTCACTTATAAATATTTAAAATTTTAATAAATTTGATACATTTTATAAAATTTTAATAAATTTGAGACGTTAAAAAGTTAAAACACATGTATGTATGGGGAAAGATGGAAAAGGGATCTTTCTCGACACTTTCTCGATAAAAAGTTAGTAATATAACATATTCCTGTAATAACAGGAATCCATCATTTATATTTTTGATCTGATGAGTTTGTCTTTATTTTAAAAATTTTGCGGGTTTATTGTTATTTAATTTTTAAACTATCAATTTTAAAGATATTTTAATAAATTATAAACAATATTTAAAATAAATATTACTATTCACCATTTATTTATGACGACTTGAAAACTTTTTCTTGACTTGGCCTTTCCTCCCTCTTTGGAGCAAGCAACATTCACATAGGTAGATCACATCACAGATCTACAGTGTGCACAAGGCACAAACAATGGGAGATATTGGAAAGAGTATTCCCAGGATCTATGTAGCGTTGGATAATAGACAGGTAGTTCACCAAAAATCTATTATCGAGATGGATGGTAATTTTTGTGGTCCAGTTGTTCTATTTTGATTAACCCTAGATCTAATTATAGTTATGTTAGTCCTGACCTAGTTGATAAGTGTGTTTTGAATAAAGAAGTGGATGTAGAGTCTTGGTTAGTGCATTTGGCTACATGTACCAAGAAGAGGATTCGTCATTGGGTAATGACTTGTGCATTTGAATTGAATGCTATGTCTACATTAGTGCATTTGAATGTATTATCATTGGGTTCGTATAGTATGATTATGGGTATAGACTGGCTATATCTTCACAGGACCAAGGTAGATTGTTATGACAAAGCTTTTGAGTGCTTGGATGAAAATGGGGGACAAAGAGTCCTATAGGGTAAGAAGAAAGCACCATTAGTTAGGATGGTTATATCTATGCAAGCCAAGCACAATCAGAGGAGAGGGTGTGTGTTGTCACTACTGTATATTTCTAGTGACAAAGGTAAGGAAATTGACGATGCAGATGTTTTGAGCAGGTACCCAGGTCTACGACAGCTTCAAGATGCATTTTCTGCTAGAATTTCAGAGTTGCCACCTCATAAGAAAGTAGACTTTTCTATTAAGTTGGTATGAGTAGCATCATCAACATCTAAGGAACCTTACAAGATGAACACACCTGAGTTGGTAGAATTAAAGTTGCAACTGAAATAGATGCTTGACAAAGGATACATTAGGCCAAATGTATCGCCCTAGGGTGCATCCATATTGTTTGTGAAGAAGAAAGATGGTCCTCTTAGAATATGCATTGATTACAAGTAGTTGAAAAAAGTGATCATCAAGAACATGTATCTATTACCGAGGATAGATGAATTTTTTGATCGAGTGAAGGAGAAACATTGTTCTCAAATATTGATCTAAGATCCGGATATCATCAGACACTCATTAAAGAAGATGACATTCACAAGACAACCTTCTGGACCAGGTATGGGCATTATGAGTTTGTTGTAGTTCCTTTCGGTTGGACTAATGCTCCAGCTACATTTATGTGCTTGATGAATAGTATATTGTGTCCTTATCTGGACAAGTTCGTTATTGTATTCATTGATGATATACTCATATATTCTAAAAATGAAGAAGATCATGCTGAACATTTAGCAGCAGTGGTGAGATTGCTAAGAGAACATCAGTTGTATGCTAAGCTTAGTAAATGTAGTTTCTTTCAGACTAAGGTACATTATTTGGGATATGTTCTTTCCAAGGAGGGCATCACAGTCATATGCAGAAAAGATAAAGGTCATCATGGAGAGGGTAGCTCTTATAAATATATATGAGGTCAAACCTTCCATGGGATTGGCAAGTTACTACAGAAGGTTCATTATGAAATTCTCACCAATTTCTTGTCATTTTACATCATTGCAGAGGAAAGGTAAGAATTTTGAATGGACAGAGGAGTGTGAAATTATTTTTGAGCAGCTTAAGCAGTTTTTGACACATGCTTCAGTGTTAAAGATCTCAGAGCTGGACAAAGAGTTTGCATTATGTACAAATGCTTGAAAGAGATGACTTGTTGGGGTTATTATGTAGGAAGGACATGTAGTATGCTATGAGTCACCTATACTAAATAAACACGAACAAAAATATCCAGCGCGTGATCTTAAGTTAGAAACAATCATACATGCATTAAATATGTGGAGACGCTATCTTTTTGGCAGGAGGTTTTCATTGATGAGTGATCATAGTGGATTATGGTATTTATTCGACCAACTGAATCTGAACGCTAGGCAAGCTATATGGTTGGCCAAAATAGTGAGTTTGATTTCGAGATAAAGTGCATCAAAGGTAAAGAGAATAGGGTTGCAGATGCTCTTAGCAAGCAGATACATGTAAATCACATAACATCTATGAGCTCCCATGGGATGGATTTACATGATAGGATCTTGCAGGAAGGTCAGTATAACGACCGATATATGGATATTGTGCATAGGTTTTAGCAGACTATTATAGGTACAGATAGAGGTACAAGTACATGTACAGGTATAGGTGTAGGAGTACATGATGTCTATTATCATCTCACAATAGATGGCTTGGTCAGGTTTAGAGAAAAGATATATATTTGGGACAATAGTGAGCTCAAGAAGTTGGTATTGAAGGGGTTTCATGTGAAACCATATTCAGGTCAACCAGGGTATCAGAAGACATTTAATACATAAAATAAGTTTTTTATTAGCCGAATTTGAAGAAGGATGTTGTAGATTTTGTGGCTAGGTGTTTGGATTTGTAGTAGGTGAAGGCATAGTGTAAGCATCCTGGTGGACTGGTATAACCGATTGTGATTCTGGAATGGAAATAGGAGGTCATTTACATGGAATTCATCAGAAGTTTACTGAGGACAGTGATACAACATTATTCCATCATGGTTATTGTGGACAGGTTGAAAAAGGTAGCGCAGTTCATCCCAGTGAAGTCTACATTCTAAGCTAGCGATGTGGCATAGGTATTCATCGTAGATGTGATCAGATTGCATGGTGTTCCGAATAATATTATGTCAAGTAGGAATGCGAAGTTCAATTCCATGTTTTGGAAGCAAGGGTTTGTATGTTTGGGCAAAGAGTTGGAATTCAGTACTTCTTATCATCTGCAAACAGCTGGACAAACAAATAAGGTCAATAGGATATTGGAGGATTTGTTGAGGATGTATGTGATGCATCAGCAGTGAAAGTGGGAAGCACTGGTAGAGTTCACTTACAATAATGGGTATAAGGAATCCTTAAGGATGAGTCCGTTTGAGGCATTGTATGGGCATACCTGTAATACTCCCATCAGTTGGAGTGATCCGGTTAACAAGGTGTTGATTGGACTACCACTACAAGGAAAAGACCCTCTAGCGGATATTTTTGACGAATCCCTTATAAAAATACCCCATACATCTGTTTGTAGCAGAGGTTACTAGAGGTGGTTGGCAGGTGGAGAGTTTTGTGGATGTTTTCCGCTCGGTGCGCTTATCATCCAACATCGCACCGGTGCTACTTACAAGAGAAAGCACCGGTGAGCACAAAACATTGGCACACCAGACGCCATGTGCTCTGTACACACCTGCTCGGTGCGCCATATTACTGTAGAGCACTAGTTCTTCACAACTCTTCCACGTCAGTGCATCATAAAACACCATGGAAAAAATGAAACCGCTCGGTGTGGTATTAATAAACCGCACCGGTGCATCATAAAAAATTGCGCCAAAACATAAACCGACCTGTGCATTCGGATGAAATAACACTGGCGTGCCTATAAACCATGTGCATCATAAAAGGGTTAATAAAAAAAAATTATGGCAAAAAACTAGACTTTTCACTTTTTTCAGTGCTCTAGAGCTCTCAATTACCCGTGCGCTCTACAAGAGAAATAATTGGTGCACACAAAACATTGGCTCACCAGACACCCTACGCTTCGTACACACCTGCCCAGTGCGTCCTATTACTGTAATGCACCGGTGCTTCACAAATATTTCGCGTCAGTGCATCATAAAACACCGCGCTAAAACAAAAATTGCTCGGTGTGGTGTTAAGAAACTGCACCAACGCATCATAAAACACCGCACCAAAACAGAGAAGAACCTGTGCGTTCATATGAAACAACACCGGTGCACCTATAAAATGTGTGCACCGGAACAGGCTTAAATAAAAAAAAAATTATGGCAAAAAAACCACATTTTTCACTTTTTTGCTCTCAATCACCGGTGGGCTCTATAGAGAAAGCACCGGTCACACAAAAAATTGGCACACCGAACACCATGCGCTCCATACAGACCCGCCCGATGCATCCTATTAGTGTAAAGCACCTGTGCTTCACAACTATTCTGCCCTTGTTCATCATAAGACACCGCGCCAAAACAGAAACAGCCCGGTGCGGTGTTAAGGAACCACCCCAGTGCATCATAAAACACCACTCCAAATCTGAAACTGCCCAATGCGGTCTTAAGAATCCGCACCGGTTCACCTATAAAACCCCACGCATCAGAACAGGGTTAAATAAAAAAAAATTACGGCCAAAAAACCACATTTTTTACTTTTCTCAGTGCTCCAGAGTTCTCAAGCACCGATGCAATTTATCCTTCTCTGAGCTGCCCTGAAATCAATGCTCCCATTGCACCTATTGCATGCACTATTGTTGTGCATTGGCCACCAATCTCCAGCGTGCATTTTGCAAAACGGTCGGCAAATTTTCCTTTGCAAATTCTACAGCCAATATGCCTCCTCGACGGCTAAATGCACGTGTATTTTTCTTGTTTTTCCATAATTAAGCTTTTTAGTAGATTATAATTTGAAATAACCTTAAAATTAACCATTTAAAAAGAATTTTGTTTTTTTATTGCGCGGTGCGTATGAGCCATTTGGCTTGCACAAGTAAGCGGTGTTTCCTGTAAAATTTACAGGCCGCACCGCAACCGGTGTTAATGGTATCTGCACCATGTCTGGGGCACCCCACATTATTTTAAAATTAAAAAAGAAAAGTGTGGTGCAGTCATTTAGCCAATTGCATCGTTGACCATGGGAATAGGAACGCGGTGTGTTGACGAAAGTATCCACCTCGGTCTTTGTCAGCACACTGCATTCGGCATTCCAACGGGGTCAACGGTGCGGCTGGGTAAAAGGTTGCACCATTGACAATGTAATTTGTCAGGAAGTTGGTGCGCTAACACGACTATATGCGCCATGGTGTATATGTTAGTTAGTGCACCGCTCTTCTGACGCCATATATAGCGAACGGTGCTTGAAAAAATTTCAGTGCACTGTAGACAGTGCTTTTAATATCATATGGGGCACCGCCTTCGATGCACTAAAAACACAAGCTGCACTAGAACCGGTGCATGACTGTTTTTGTGACGCACCGAATGGTTTGTTTTTTTTTCCAATCTATATATATATATATCCCTAAATACATGTCTAATTTAATAAAAAAACAAAATTTAATATGTCAATGATTCAGAGAGAAGAGGAGGAACAACAACAACAATAGGCGGAGCAATATGACATGCTTCGCCAGTGGGAGGCATGAGAGAGGGAGAGAGATGCGTACCCTCGCCTTATAACAGAAGATACCTAGGGGCTCCTAAGGTAGGTAGGCCTCCTGAAGTTCTATGAGGAGGCTACTTCCCTAAAGGCCCATAGTGTGTTTTTGAGACATCTTGTCCGTAGGTGGATTGCCCACCAACATGCTTTCCACGTTGGTCATGACAAGTGGTGCACACCCACTGAGGAGGATATATATTTCATTATAGGCCTATTGAGGAGAGGGGTGTATTTTCCCTCATTCCCAGAGGTTCTAGCTAGTTGTGTAGTAGGGAGTCAGTTAGTTTACTCCCAAAGATACATTGGAGCAGATGTATTGTCTCCTTCATAGTTTCGGGTTCCTGGAGGTCAGTTACGTATTGGTGCATTTGGTAGATAGGACGTGCAGTGCCTCTCACTTCTCATTTCGACCATTTCACGCAACACCAATGATGGGCAACACATTACTTTCCTGCTTCTACATTATGTTAATTCTTTAGTACAAGAGCCATGACTTGTCAGGTGCTCTGCCATTTTTTTTACGGCAGTTCTGTGTGGCCTTAGATAGATTTCATGCTCATGCACAAGGGAGGGTCAACTTCCCTTTTTCTTCAGAGATTTTTTGTTTATTTTTTGAGAGGTTTCCACAGATGAGGCCTACTTTTGTTTGGAAGCCTTATAGGCCGATGTTGGAGGCCCGAATGCACATGTGGGGGCAGATGATGCCCAATAGGGGAGAGACTATCTTTCCAGCCAGGATATCGCATGATGCACTGGACTTACTAGTCAGTGTTGACGAGCTGCATCCTTTCATTATGGTCCCCTGTCCTTATGCTGGATTGGATTGGCGAGGGTGTGCCAACATCCTCTTCATAGATGATGAGCCGTGAAGCAACAAAACTATAGGCTTGTTGACTTTAATTGTAAAATACACAAGAGGTATTTGTAATGATAATTTATTATATATCAAATGTATATGTGATGATAAATGTTACAATGAGGCCCTTGTTATATATCTAGGCAGGTGGCCTTTCATGACTGGGCATGTCTTTTAGACATGCCTTTTCAGTTAACTAATGACTACTTAACATAAACCTTATTTGACTATTTAGTAATTACATTTATTTGTATTTATTCTATTTGGTATGAATTATATTCAGAACATTTCCCCTTCCTTCAAAAGCTTTGTCCTCAAAGCTTATCCTTTAAAATTTCTTCAGCTGATTTGCGAATGATTTTCTTCATTTTTTATAAGTGTGATGGTCACAATTTTCTTCATGTTTGTCACCTCAACATCGTTCATTGGTACCTCTTGACATATGTAAAACTTATGTTTTGAACCCACGTTTTATTATTATATATATATATATATATATATATATATTAAATGATATAATCCATTAATAAAATTAATTATTTAGCTTATATAACTAAAATAATAAAATTAATTAATTATAATTATATAAATTAATTAATTTTGATTATAACTTATATGTGAGCTCCAAACCATATATATATAAACATATATACTGACCACGAATATATATAACATCCGTTGACCTTTCAAATTATATAAATAATAATGATACCACTTCGTTTTTTCATAATACAATTACCTAGATGGTACGTACGCCCGTACGATACACAACGCAGTACATGGACGAGTGTAAAAGTATGCAGACAAGGTTTTTAGAATTAATAGGATATCTCCGATCAACGAGTGGACACAACACTTGACATCGTGGCAGAAACCCCTTTTGAAAATATCGCTTGAAATATGGCATCGTGTGGTGTGACAGCGGGGAGGTTTAAGCTTTGGACAGGACAGCGGGAGTCATGGGCTTGTCGACTGTCGAGCAGATATAACATCGGGGAGGGACTGCGAAATTTCAGATAGACGATGAAGCACAGAGGTTCTAGGTTACGATATGTGGGCTTCTGGTTGACAGTGGACAACGAAGAGTTGGGGCACCTTGCTGCGAGATGTGGTTTGAATACTGGAGCGGGGAACCCCAGATTAAGAACTTGAGCCTATAATAATGCCCTGAATTGATATGTGGGATTATAAACCCTTCTCAACGCCTCTGATAATGATCCCATGCCTTCATTCCTCCACTGCACCAGGGTTGATGATTCCACTTAATTTGATATAAAATGATCCACTATGACTTGTAGGGAGTCATTATTTGAAGGTTTCAGCAGATCCAAGGGACTCAGCGGTGAAAGTACGCCCCTTGTCAGGTGATATCGCAAAAAATCCGCAAGCTTCTCCCTATTTTGGTTGTCCCCTTTTATTACCAATTTACGTTTTTTTATAACGATTCATATAAATTTGCATAATCTATTACTGGTGGAGATCTAGGTGGCCCTTGCGTGCCACTAGATGATCTTGACACTGAAATATCACATACACTACATTTCACTGGAGTTTTTGGAAATACTGTAGGCTTGAGTACTAATCTGGGGTAAAAAAAAAATAGTTTCCCCTTTACCTTCTTCTGCACCAACAGAAATCTTGGCTGGTAGAGTGTATTTCCTTGGAGTTTTGGGAGTAAGTTCTTATTTACGGAGATGGCGCTTGGCCCTTGAAGCAAGGAAATTGATATTATAAACTGTAGGCTTGTTGACTTTAATTGTAAAATACACAAGAGGTATTTGTAATAATAATTCATTCTATATAAAATGTATATGTGATGAGAAATGTTACAATGAGGCCCTGCTTATATATCTAGGCAGGTGGCCTTTCATGACTGGGCATGTCTTCTACACATGCCTTTTCAGTTAACTAATGACTACTTAACATAATCCTTATTTGAATATTTAGTAATTACATTTATTTGTATTTATTCTATTTTTTATGAATTATATTCATAACAAGCCGCCAGATGATAGAGGTAATATTATTGTTTTATTTATATTTATTCTAACATGTTTTTTAACTTGTTTTTGTTAAATTGTGTAATGAAATTGTCTAATTATTGTTGTGTACTTGTATGTATTTTGCAAACATTCACTCTTTTGATGGCGATGAGATGACGGAACCACCACATGATCTAGGTGTCGATCCTGAAGATGATGAGGGCATGGCAGATGCTGAGGATCATGATTAGGAGGCCAGTGCAGAGAGACATGCTCCTGCTGGTGCGCCGGTGCCACCTTTTTCTAGGCACGGTCGACATGATACAAGATACAGGATGGAGTTGGGTGACCAACTTACTGCATTGATTGTTGAGGTGCGCATCAGGCCCGCTCATTACCGAGACATACAGGTTGATGATAGGCTATCACGGATGTGGAGAGGCATGTCGCGTGACATGTACAGCGTGATGGGGCATGTTGTAGGAGCTACGATAGCTGTTACACGACTGAGGAGGATTGTTTCACATTCTAGGTGTGGTCGAGCCACAACGCATGATGGATAGTCCATGAGCAGTGACTCATCATCTCATGATCGTTCACTTCAGGTCGTGCCTAATGAGCATGAGGCTAGACTAGCATCTAGCAGTCATCATGGAGAGGAGGCTGGACCATCGGCCACATCCAGTCAGCAGCCTGCAGCATCGATCAGTACTAGTCATGATCATGAGAAGGCTAGACCATCGACCGTCGAGGTGGCACCATTGCTAAGAAGGCCTCCACTAGTACTACTATTAATGTTGTACTACACCAGCTAATCCATGATGTTTATATTACATTTGTATATTTTTAACATTATTCAGTTATATATATATATATTGTCCATGTATTTTATGTTCATGTTGCAGTTGTACTTAATTTACATGTTGGTGATCATCATGATGTGTATATTGTTAGGTCATGTTAGATATGTTGATTTAATGTGCAGCTTGCAGATAGATGAGTTATTTGACATGAGATGTATATTTGATGTTTGTGTTGTGATGATGTTAATATATAATGTTAATTTGATGTTTGAATGTGTTTTTTAGTCGAATATGATGTTAGTACGATGGTTATCATGATCGCGATGTTTATTAATTAATTTAATATTAAATGACCATGATATTTATTAAATATTATGTCGTGATTGTAATTGAAATTGAAATTTTAATTGTATGTAAAATTGTAAAATTGTATTTGTATTTGTAATTGTAATTTTAATTGTAATTGTAATATTTAATTTATTGTGAAATGATTGTAATTGTAATATTTAAATTTATTGTGAAATGATTGTAATTGTAATTTTAATTGTAATTGTATACATGACAAATTGTAATTGTAATTCTAATTGTATGTAAAATTCTAAAATTGTAATTGTATTTGTAATTGTAATTTTAATTGTAATTGTATGTAAAATTAAAATTGTAATTCTAATTCTAATCGTAATTGTATGTGAAATTGTAAAATTGTAATTGTAATTGTAATTGTAATTGTATGTAAAATATTTGTAAAATTTTAATTATATTGATGTGAACATTTTAAGTGTATTAATGTGAAATGATTTTATTAAAATATTTAAATTTGGAAATTTGTAAATAATTGTAAAATAATAAATCTAGAATAATGTGAAATTTTGTAACATAATAAAGTTTAGAAAATAATGCAAATAAATTCATGTACTTTAGAGTTATCATTATTTTATTATTATCTTACATACAAAAAAAAATAACTTTATGCAATCCGGTGCGCTTATCATCATAACACGCACCGGTGTGTTTTAGTACACAGATGCACCAGTGCTTTGCAACTCTTCCGCACTTGTGAATCATAAAACACCGTACCAAAACATAATCCTCGATCTTACAAACCGCACCGGTGCACCTATAAAACCCCTCACACCAAAACAGGGTTATTCTGTAAAGTGCATTATTGGAGCATCGGAGGGTTCGAATCGTGGGCAAGAACTTTTTTGAAAAAGGGAAGGATTCTCATTCCCTTAAGGACAACATAGAAAGATCAATTAACGTTGTTGATCAGTCTGGTAGGTCCCATGAACGGAAAGATTCTCCAGAATGCGTTTAAAAGAAACTGGGAGTATTGTCCAAGCTTTGATTGGCTTACATAAACTTTTACTGGAAAAGCTGACATCGCATAAAATCACATCTTCGAATTTCAATTGAACCTGAATGGCATCTCTAACTTGTCTAAGTTGTGGTCATGTGGATGAAACCAGTAAAAAGTCTGCTTGTATTATAAATGGAAATCTAGTGACCATTTCTATGGGAAGAAAAGCATAGATACCTATAGCTACCATATTTCCACCTAAAAATCCGTTTCACGTTGGAAAAGCTAATGCAATAGCCCATTTTTCAATGTCTTTCTTCTGCTCAATCCTATACTCATTTTCTATGGGAAGCCATTGCCTCCACATGTAATCACTACATCGTCTAGTCGAAAATTGGTCTTCTTATGACAAATGTAGAATGAAGGACTCGTTGTCATTTCTCCCAGAACATTCAAGGTCAGTTTCTCGTAAAAAATATATTGTATAAATTTTGTTAAGATCAAGATAAAAATCACAAAGGAGAAAATAGGAGATTGGATGCAAAGATGGAGGAGGAACTTACAAATGAGCAAGTAGATCATGGGTCAGCAAGCAGATCACGACGCACCTTTTCTTGTTGCAGGTTATGGAAAGGTTCAAGTTTCTTTTTCTGAAAGAATAAGAGGTGTAGTTTTGAAAAGGAATTGCCCAATATTTTCACAAAAAAGTGTACATTTCCAACATGTGTAAAAACTAAAATATCTCCAACTTCAATAAACTGCTCAGAAACAAAAATTTCCCAACCATTTGTGAAAATTGCCCATGTCTTAGCATAGCACAGGTTCACATGTCACAATTTCCTACTTGGGCCCCGTAGTATTGCATCTTCACATGCTCCACATTGCATTCTCTCCACATAATCAGTGGGGGCCTTCGGCAACAAACAAAATTCATTAGAAGAATATTTATTTCCATCAAGAATTTATCCAATTCCAATTCTCAATTCTAATTCTAATTCTAATTACCAAGAACAAAAAAATTTATAATTCTCTATTTCTATGGTTGGATTTCACTAAATTTTTGTGTAGAGACCTAAAGTAATTTCGGTGCCTTAACCAAAAATCGGTGCTACTATACACACAACTACACTGGTGCATTTTAGTTACTGTGCACTAGTGCCGGTGTTACCTAAGGACACACTGGCGCAGTAAAAAAAAATTTCTTCTAAGTTTGACTATGTATATTATACATACAAAGTAAAAAGTTTGAATTCTCTTCCTCCTGAGTTGGCAAGCTAAATCCAAAAGGAAGTATCCAAAGTTTGAAATAAAAAATTAGACTGCCCAGCTAGGGAAACCAGTCCACCAAAAGCACAGTGACCATGCTGCCTATAAAGGGAAGCTAGCGAACATAGTAGCCAAAATTAAACTGAAGTCAGAGAGTAGAAACTTCCAAAACATGGACAGACTAGTGAACGCTACTAAAAAACTCAAGAGGCAGGGGAACACCCTGCAAATGAAACTAGGGAGGATATGCATTCTTTTTTCCACAGTTGGGGTCTTCTTCCTCTACCCTGCAGACATAGAACGTGTCATTGTTCTCCTTGCTAAGCACGTGGCATGTGGTTTGTGTCAGTGGCAAAGCAGGAGAGATGAGATTCTTAGAGGAGGCAGCTTGCTGGCTGGAGTGCTCATTATTATTTTCTGCCTCACTATTTGAATTGTTGCCATCATTGTTGCCTGTGTTGCTGTTGGTGTAGTGGCTGCTGCTGGAGGCACTCTGCACCAGGAGAGCCTTCATTTTTCAGGGGATGAAGGCAAGCTCAAGCGGAATGGTCGAACTGCGAGGCTGTTTCTTGTTACTGGTGCTGGGAGACGCCAAAGTGGGAATGGGGAGCTACAAGGAAAGCTGGACTAGAAGGTTGATAGGGTCAATCCTGCTCGACTCCTCCCAACCCACCAAGAGATTCAATTCTCGACCCATGGCATGCGTCAAAGGAGGTCTGGACTGGAGGCCGGGTCCGCTTTCTCTTCTTCATCTCATGCGATGATGCCTTGGCTTGATTTTTAGAGGAGTAGAAGTGCAGGACCAGGAGGGAGCTCTAGACAGTGCAAGGGAGGAGTTACTATCAGAGGGAAGGCTAAGGCCTATCGATATAGGGCAGAGCATCGGAGGTTGGGGAGGAGAAACATAAACACACACAGAGAATAGGATTGAGGGCTGAATGGAGGTCGAATGAGTGGATGTGGCTTGCTTAATATCCAACGAGACAGAGATGAGCGATATTAATGCTCTGTGATCAGGATACATTGAAGTAAAGGTGGTGGAGGGTGAATTTAAGACCACCTCACTTGAGCAGTTAACATTGGGCTAGCCACCATGTGTGGTCACGTGGGGAGGCCAAGTGTCATGACACATGGCACCCATATGAACCTTCTTCTTACTGGCTTACACCTGCATCTGGAGACTATTGCGGTTCTATTAAGTGACACACCAGTGACGAATAAATGAAAATAAAAAAAGTGCAGCTCTATTTTCTTTAAGTGAAAAAATAGCGGTAAATTAAAAAATGGGCAGAAAAGTATTTTCGAAAACATAATTTCGTAAAATAATTCTTTAAATACTAAATACTTTTCATTATCTCACTATTTTTTCTAAAATTTTCAGCCAAAGATTTGCAGGAGACATACCTAGAGCAAGAGAGCACGAGAGCATTATGGAGCAGTGAAATATATTCGAACAAAAGTATTCAGACAATCAGAAACCAAACCTTTGGTGATTCAAATCCTGTATAATAGAATTTCAAACCATCTCGTGATTAAATTTGATAACATTTTTTTACAAAAGTTTGAGGGATCTAGTGGAATGAATGTATAGATGTTATTTCCACTTACAATACAAAAATCAATCCAACGATTCCAAGAACCAAATTTTATCTAAACTACAAGAAGAGTTTTGAGAGAATTGGTCAATGAGACATGTCACACTTTTAATAGCAAAAACGTACAAGAACAAAAAGGAAGGAATGAAAAAGTAATATTCCTTTAAATGTTTTCTAGAATTATTTATAAATATCACTTTTGTTATATTTACTCTTCATATATCAATATAAAAATTAAATATTTTATTTTCATGTTACATTTTTAGGAAGATTATGAAAATATAAAAAGATCAACGTAGTAGGAATGTCCAAAAAGGTGTACAAGGAGATGGTCAAAGAAATTGACAAAATTGCATCGCAGGAGGAGCCATCTCAACAACAACGTGCTTCAAATATAATATGTAATCATTAAATTTTTCGACCATTAGGTACAATAAATAAAAAATTTAACATTAAATATTAATTTTCAAGAATTTTCTTGCAGAAAAGAAAAGAAAATGGAACCCATTCAGCACATAAAACAGGACAACAAGGAAGAAAAGTGTAATGTTCCTTTTTGAGGATTCTCAAGATTCCATGTCAGAGATGGAATACAGAGGAATTTACTGGTTATTTCACCTTTGAAAAGATGGTGAGAACTAGAGGCTACCTGGCCAACTGTAGACTCTGCCTATAGAAATTGGAATAATCCCTTTGAGGAATCTCAACAAGGTCTTCAATGAAAACGCTGTATAAGCAAATATGATCAAGAATAATACATTTTAGGGTTGGGATTCCATAATTTATGTTGTATGTGACTTATATGCAGAATTTCAGCTGAAACAAATGAGTTTAAGCACATTAAACAGATCTCCCGGAAACAAGACTAGCTAGAAATCAGCCAAAGAGAGGAGCTGCTACAACATGAAAACCCGAGCTACTAGAATTGCGCAGATTTGACTGAAACTCAGAGGAGGATAACCAAAGATATGATACTTCGGTAATATAACAGTAAATCAGATTTACATATGAGCTTATTTTCTTTACAGCTGATTACAAAAAGAACTAGGGCAAGATCCCTTAAAAAATTAGAGCTGCAACTAGGAATAAACTGCAGAAATACATAGACAACGTTATTTTCCAGATGGTTCAGCTGTTGTACATTAAAGTTAAGATCTCTAACATATGTATGGATGAAACATAAGATCTAATATAGATCTGGAAGCTACAAGACTTTAATAAAAAGATCCAATTGGAATTACATCAAAATATTGCATATTAAGCTGTAGATTTGAATTACAATATATTGTGCTGCAGAAAACCCAGAAATTTCCGAAGATAACTTTTATTACTGAAATATATCAGATCTATAGAGATATAGATCAGCAACCCAATCCATGGATCACCAAGGGAAGGCAAGTCTAACACCAAGAGATCTTCCTTCAAAATTATAGCAAACTAAAATAAGCAAGCCCTCTCATAAAATAACACAGTATTGAGCAGAAATTGCGCAGAGGGTGAAGGATACAGAATAACTAGAATGAAATTATAGATCTGATACAAAATATGGATCAGCTAGCTATTTTGAGGCTAAAGAACACTATCCAA
Organism: Pinus albicaulis; assembly: GCA_034641835.2. Classification (NCBI taxonomy): domain Eukaryota; kingdom Viridiplantae; phylum Streptophyta; class Pinopsida; order Pinales; family Pinaceae; genus Pinus; species Pinus albicaulis. Next base: position 256,612,226 of record CM076571.1, read on the forward strand.
TAGAGAAATATTCTCAAAGACAACTAGATCTAAGCAGATCTAAAATGCCACTTGCTACAAAAGATAGCAGCTGCAAAACCCTCAACGGGCTAGCACTGCTCATGAAAGATAGAGCTTGGTCTCAAACGAGATATTGGCCAACTTCAGCAAAGAACTCCTCCAATGATCCTCAAGGGAAGAGATGAAACCCCTAAATAGGAATTCCAATCACAATCCTCCACTAAGTAGCAGAGAATGGTATTTGTCTAAGCAGAAAAATACTTCAGAAATATGATCGATCAACAACCTCTTCATGTTGCTCTCCTCCTTCTTTTATAACATGAGAAAGCCCTTGCAAACCCTAAACCACTTTGATGATTCACCCCTCTTCACATTAGAGGCTCCCTTCTATAACTGTGCAGTCCCTCTTGGAGATGCATTGAACCTAGACAACGCAGTTGATTTGGTCAAGGTGGACCAAATCTTTGGCTCAAACCTCTTTCACACTTGCAAGTCATTATTTACATAGCCCATATTTGTCTTTGTTCATATGGGCATTGATTTATTAGGAGTTTTACATGTCCTCATTTATTAATTTACTCATAAAACATAAATTAAATCAAAATTTAATGTCTCCTATTAGCTAAGGCTAAGTAGGAACATTACAGTCCTCCCCTCCAAAATGTTGCTTGTCCTCAAGCAACTGACTGGGTGAGAGCTATAGATCTTCTCCTTCTCCATTGATGGCACCATCAAGAATCATGCTCTCATCATGGATCAAGTTCTCACCAAGCCAATACATCAAAAACTGCTCCTCCAATGCTAACAAGATAGGTTCTTAGTCTTCCCCTTCAGGAGTGTAAAACTCAACATAAATGAACATGGTTGAAGCAATGTCACTCCTGAAACAAGTATCATGAAGTACAAGATAAAGTTCCATTCCATGTGATACATGTACACTACTTACTCTTTGCCCATACATACCCATAAATAAAACCAATATGTCATCTATGTATGGTAGAAAAATCACATAAAGGCAAACTGAAATTTGCACATGAGGAGGTGGGTCACAATCCCAAATAAGGTACCAACGCAGTACACTCCTTGTTTTGAGTAGATCTGAATGTGATAGGTGGTACTCCCACCACATATTTGCTGCATGGGTCACTTTAACATGGCTGAAAGTGAAACCCTCATTAGGTGCCTTTGGAAAGCACCCATCATGATAAACAATCTCCCTTTGCACCTCAAGGGAGTGGCTAGCTTCGAAATTTCTATTAGCCCCATCTTTGCCATGAGACCTGCATGTAATATTTCTCCTTGTAGGAAAAATGGCCTGCATACATATGGTAAGAGAATGTTCCAAATCAGAAAAATATACTTGCTCTACAAGATCATATTTCTTACCATACAAGTTTCCCATACACATAGAGTTAGGCATGGGCTTTTCTCCTCTTTTGAGAGAAGAAAGAGATGGATGAAATGTCTCCTGCATAGGATCCCTTGGATGCCCCATCTCCACATAACTATTGCACTCTTGTAAGTGCTGATGTACCTCCTCCCTATCATAATGCTGATGTAGCTCCTCCTCCATACCCTCCCAATCAAAACTCTTCAAGATTAGGGAGTAGATTCTTGCTGATTGCCTGTAGCTGGAAAGGAACTCCTTATGGGGTTTTTGTAGTATTTCCTGCTTAAGCTTGGAGGCTTGAGACAAAAATACTTTACCAAGATGATAGATGACCCCTTCATGGACCAAGTAGCCTCCTCCTTGCTTTATGCCATCTAAGATCATCCCGTTGTGCAGATCTTTGGAGTACTCCACAAGGAGTTGAAACCTCCAATATGGATCTACACTCCTCAACAAGGACAATGCTGTAGATGTATCTATGGTGGTGCTTTCCTTATTGCTGCTTGTTTATTTGGCATCATGCATGCCAAAATTATTTGTGGGAAGGCTGATCCTTCCCCTTGCTTCCTCCCACAACATTGTGACTCTTTCTTCCATTGTTTCAGCACTTGGTGAAGCTTCCCCCACAGAATCTAATGGCACCCCAAGAGGCTTGCCATGATGTAGGAATGTCCCTTGCAGCAATCTCATGAACATGAGAGAAGGAACCATGAGATCCTTGCCCTCACTACGCAAATCCATCTTTTCTGTGTGGGTAGAGAAATCAAGTGAAGGGTAGGTGTGCATGCCTTGAATGACTTGTTGTTTCCCACTCTTCAAATCCACCCATTGTTGGGCATGTGTTATATTCTTTCCACAACTAGCCCCATGCACTATACGTTGCGCTGGGCGCAGCAGGGGAGTCACAGGGGGGGCGGCAGCCCCCCCTGTCAGGGTCTGGGGTAGCGCCCTAGAGAAATGTTTTTTGGTGTGCGGTCCCACTCATAGGCAGACCCACCCATGTTTTATGCATGAGTTTGCACATGGTTTTTGGGGTACAATGTTTTTCGACCCCTGGTATTTTGTAGATCCGGTCAAGGGAACTACGGTTATGTTCTAATCCAGGGTTAATGGATTGGGGTTTATGTATGCTTCAGCATGTATATATATGTGTTGCAACACTAAAATGAATATAATGAAAAATCAAGCTGGTCGTCCCGATTTGGGATCCAGGGGAAAATCTCTGTTTATCTGTTTTATGTTTTATGCTCTCGCTATTGTTTATTTTCTGTTATAATATTCATGTGCAGATAATTTCTGTTCAGGGTTAAAACCTACATTTGGTATCAAAACTGTTTCAACTTCAAGGGGATGCCTTTGCTGCTGAGGGTTTTTTGCTTGGGCCTGAGGTAGACCTTGTTCAATGGGAGATCTGTGAGATCGATTCTTGCGATGAAAGAAAATGGCGAGCGAAGGGAAGATAGAGATCGAGAAATTTAATGGTCAGAGTTTTGAGTTATGGAAGCTCAAGATGGAGGATCTGCTGGTGGATAAAGATCAGTGGATCGTGGTAGGTCTAGGTACTAAACCAACGGCAATGTCAGATGAAGACTGGAAGAAACTGGATCAGAAGGCTAAGAGCACAATACGGTTGTGTCTCAGATTCAGTATTGTTGAATGTATCTGGGGAAGCTACAGCGAAGAATTTGTGGGAAAAACTTGGGACTCTGTACCAATCTAAGTCTCTGGTGAATAAGTTGTTCCTACGAAAAAAGCTGTATAACCTAAGGATGAAGGATGGAGACTCGGTGACAGAGCATCTGAACGCCTTCAATACTATGGTAAGTCAGCTATCATCTATTGATATTAAAATCTCAGATGAAGATAAGTGCATCAGTTTGTTGTGTTCTCTACCAAACTCATGGGACAGTCTGGTTATTGCAATAGGTAACAATACAACTACCTTGAATTTTGATGACATTGTCTTAGCCTTGCTATCGAAGGAAATGAGACTGAGAAATATGGAGGGTCAAAATGGAGATGCCTTATCTATACGAGGAAGGTCCCAAAACAGAAAAAAGAATAAGGTTTCGAGTGGGAGATCTAAATATATAGGGAGATCTAAATCTCCTAGAAATTTTGTAAAAGTGTGCTGGAAATGCAGAAAGGAAGGACACTACAAAAAGAAATGCAGATCTAAAGCTCCTGAGAAAGGAAAGGGATCTGATGATGCTCCTTCTGTAGAGGCAAAAACCACCTCAGATGAAGGTGGGGATGTGTGCTTTGCTTCTTCTTCAAATACACATGTAGATCATGAGTCATGGTTGATTGACTCAGGTGCATATTTTCACTTCACTCCCCATAGGGAGTGGTTCTGCGAGTATGAGAATAATGATGGTGGTGATGTCTTCCTAGGGGATGATAGGAAGGCCATAATAATCAGACGTGGAAAGGTCAAGCTGAAGCTGCAAGGTGGAAGGATTAGAACACTTCCTGGTGTTCTACATATTCCTGCATTGGCCAGAAATCTGATTTCTGTAAGCAAGATGGATGATGCAGGTGTAAAAACAGTGTTTGAGAAAGATGCCTGCAAGATGGTTTGGGGAGCACTAGTATTAATGAGAGGAGTTTGGATTGGAACTTTGTACAAGCTACAAGGTAGCACTGTTATTGATGGGTGTAACAGTTCTGTGGTTCCTGAAAGTGGATCGGAAAGCCTAGCTATCTCTGAAGAAAATACCATGCTATGGCATCAAAGGCTTGGACATATTGGAGAGAAGGGCCTTCGGATACTACATAGAAATGGTATGGTAGAAGGTATGTCTAATTGCTCTCTAGATTTCGATTTTTGTGAAAATTGTGTATATGGGAAGCAGAATCACGTGAGTTTTCCTTCTGGTGCTAAGAGGGCGAACAAGATATTAGAACTTGTGCACAGTGATGTGTTTGGACCTGTGTCAGTTCCATCACTAGGAAAGTCTTTGTACTATGTTTCATTCATAGCTGAATTCTCAAGGAATACATGGATATATTTCTTGAGGAAGAAATATGAAGTCTTTGACAAATTTAAATAATTTAAGGCTCTGGTGGAAAACCAGACAGAGAAGAAGATAAAGGCACTGTGGATAGATAATGGTGGCGAGTTCTGCAAGAAGGAATTTGAAGAGTTCTGTAGGAAGTGTGGCATAGCACGGTAGAAGACTACTCCGTACACACCTCAGCAAAATGGAGTTGCAGAAAGAATTAATAGAACACTGATGGAAAAGTCAAGAAGCATGCTCAGTGGTACCGGGTTAGGACAAGAATTTTGGGCAGAGGCAGTGGAGACTGCATGTTATTTAGTTAACAGATCACCTTCATTAGCGTTGGAGGATAAGACTCCACATGAGGTATGGACTGGCAAGAAACCCTCTCTTTCACATCTAAGGGTATTTGGATGTGATGCATATGTACATGTTCCAAAGGAGAAAAGGACCAAGTTGGATAATAAATCTGAAAGGAGCATCTTTATTGGGTATAAGGATGGTTTAAAGGGTTACAAGCTTTGGAACCCAGAAACAAGGAAGGTTGTGTACAACCGAGATGTGGTGTTTAGAGAGGTGAAAGATGTTGTTACACATGAAGTCCTACCAAAGGAACCTGAGAAGATATAGTCTTAGATAAAGGAGGATGAATCAGACTCTACAACAGAAGGAGATTCAGAAGAGGAAGAGCCACAAACCCCAGCTTTGAGAAGATCAGTTTGGGAAAGAAGGAAACTAGAAAGGTATAGTCCATTTGTTTTTTGTTTAGGTTTTTCCTTAACTATAACTGATGATGATCCCAGAACTGTCAGGGAGGCAGTAGATTCAGAGGATGGAAAACTATGGAAGGAGGCCATGGTTGATGAAATGGCATCCTTGCACAAAAATGAGGCATGGGATCTGGTGGAGTTGCCGGCTGGAAGGAAGCCCATCGGGAGCAAATGGGTGTTTAAGAAGAAGAAGAATGTAGAAGGCAAGGTGGAGAAATACACAGCTCGGTTGGTAGCAAAAGGTTATTCCCAGGTGCCGGGAATTGATTTTGGTGATATTTTTTCTCTTGTTGCCAAAGTTACTTCTATTAGATTACTTTTATCTGTTGCTACTGCATTTGATTTTGAGATAGAACAGATGGATGTGAAGACAACATTTATTCACGGGGATATAGAAGAGGAGATATACATGAAGCAACCTGAAGGCTTTATGGTGATGGGTAAGAAAGAACTGGTGTGCAGGTTGAAGAAGTCTCTGTATGGGTTAAAATAGTCACCAAGGATGTGGTATCAGAAATTTGATACCTATATACGGGGACTTGGCTTCACTAGAAGCAAGGAGGATCACTATGTTTATTTTAAATTAATTGGTGACCGTGTTATTTATTTGGTCTTGTATGTGGATGATATGTTTTTGATTGGAAATGACAAAGAAATTATCCAAGATTTGAAGACCCAGTTGTTCTCCAAATTCGACATGAAGGATCTTGGTGCTACAAACTATATTTTCGGCATGGAAATTAAGAGAGATTAGGCAAAGAGGAAGCTATGGTTAAACCAGAGGAAGTATGTTGAGACTATATTACAGAGATTCAATATGCACGATAGTAAACCGATAAATGTTCCTATTCCTGTAGGTGTAAAGCTGTCTGCTGAACAGTGTCCCAAGACACAAGAAGAAGAGGAGGATATGTCCCGTGTTCCATATGCAAGTGCAGTGGGTAGCCTGATGTATGCAATGGTCTGTACTAGAGCAGACATTGCACATGTAGTGGGAGTATTGTGCAGGTTTATGTCAAACCCAGGGAAGGAGAATTGGGCAGCAGTGAAGCAACTTTTCAGATATTTACGTGGCACTAGTGATTATGGCTTGTGCTACCAGGGAAGACCAGGACTGGAAATAATGTTGGACATTCATGGTTTTTTTGATGCAGACTGGGCTGGAGATCTGGACCAAAGAAGATCTACAAGTGGGTATGTGTTTAGCCTATTTGGAGGTGCAGTCAGTTGGATGAGTAAAAGGCAGTCTGTAGTGGCACTTTCAACTATAGAGGCAGAATACATAGCAGCCACTCATGCAAGCAAGGAAGCATTTTGGTTGCAGAGATTGTGTTCAAGTATGGGGTTGGTACAACAAGCTATAAGGATAGACTGTGATAGCCAAAGTGTAATTTTCTTGGCTAAGAACCCTGCTTATCATTCAAAGACAAAGCACATTGATGTTCAATATCACTTTGTTAGAGATATGGTTGAAGCTAAAAGGGCATCGTTGGTAAAGGTGGAAACTTTGAAGAATGTTGCAGATGCATTGACGAAGTTTGTAAGCACTCAAAAGTTCTCTTGGTGTAGAGAAATAATGGGTGTTGAAGAATTGTCCCAATGACTAAGCTATCCTGTGGCCCCCTATGGTAAGAAAACAACAAGTGGGAGAATGTTGGGCATGTGTTATATTCTTTCCACGACTAGTCCCACACGCTGTACGTTGCACTGGGTGCAGCAGGGGAGTCACAGGGGGGGCGGCAGCCCCCCCTGTTGGGGTCCAGGGCAGCGCCCCGACGAATTTTTTTTTGGTGTGCGGTCCCACTCATAGGTGGACCCACCATGTTTTATGCATGAGTTTGGACATGGTTTTTGGGGTACGATGGTTTTCGACCCTTGGTATTTTGTAGATCCGGTCAAGGGAACTATGATTATGTTCTAATCAAGGGTTAATGGATTGGGGTTTATGTATGCTTCGGCATGTATATATATGTGTTGTAACACTAAAAGGAATATAATGAAAAATCAAGCTAGTCGTCCCGATTTAGGATCCGGGGGAAAACCTTTGTTTATCTGTTTTATGTTTTATGCTCTCGCTATTGTTTATTTTCTGTTATAAGATTCGTGTGTAGATAATTTTTGTTCAGGGTTAAAACTTGCACCCATTGCATCTACAAGGCCTTCCAATCAGTGGTGACTTTTCCCAAAGTAATCAACCACTGGACACCCAAGATGATGTTGGTGTCTGGTATGTCTACTACAAAGAAGTGATCCTCCGAGTTGTAGGTCCCCATAGTCACAGAAAGTGATGGAACATACTACATGCACTGCATAGTTCTATCTCCTGGAACCAAAAAAGAGAACCCATCAAAAGTATTAGTAGGGATCCCTCTCCTTTTCACAAAGTGAGCATCAATAAAGTTGTGGGCTGCTCCAATGTTAATAAGAATAGATACTCTTTGGTTCATAATTGAACCCTGCACTCTAAGAGTCAAATATTTGGGCACTCCTCTCAAGGAAGCAAGAGCCCCACTGGTTGGATCAAATGCTCCCTCTTCTTCTCTGGATGATGATGGATCCTCCTCATCATCATCACCAGCATTGTGACCTCTCCTAGGTCCATAATTTCCTTCTTCCTTCTCACAATCAGAGAAGACTTTAATATAATGTGCTCTTCCAGCAGCACATCTATGTCCCGGCACCCATGATTCTTGACAAGTGAAACACAATTTCTTCTTTCTCAACTCCCTTTAGAGATCTATCAATAATATTTTTCTGTGAGCTCTCCTTGGGTGGAGCAGCTTTCCCTTCCTTCCCTTTAGAAGAGTGAGTGGCTTTGCTTGGGAAGGTTGCCTTTGCTCTTGGCAAGGCATCTTGGAGATCTCTTGTTCTTTCAATGACATCATGCAGTGTGGTGGGTTTGGTAGACTTGACCAACCCATGCAAAGGTTCTTCCAAGCCATCTATGAACATATAGACTCTCCTTGCAACTGAAAGATTAGGAACCATTATAGAAAGCCTCAAAAATTCAGAGATATAGGCTTTAACATCTCCTGTCTGCTTAAGCTTTGCCAATCTTATGAAAGGGACCTCCGGATCCTTCCGATCAAATATTTCCACTAGTCTCCTAGTGAACTCAGCATAAGTTGACACATTACTGTGCCCCAATGTAGAAAGTCCATGAAACCACCAGTTGTAGGCTTCTCCATCAAAATGCAGCGCAACAATCTTAATGGCTTCTGCTTCAGGCACTTTATTCAGCTAGAAGTAGATGTCCAACTTTTCCACTCATGATTTAGCTAAACAAGAGGTTGATCCATCAAAATTAGGCAAGAAGAACCTACCCATGGTGTGGTGCCTCTCATGAAGGAAACCTCCATCTCTATACTGCTGCAATGGCCTCCTCCGGTCCTTGAGATGGAAGAAATCTTGAAAGCTCAAGTTGTCCTTGAACCTTTAACTTTGTGAATCATATTTTGCAAAGTAGCCTTCCAAAGAGGTTGACTCTTGAAGCCCTTCATTCTCTACAACCAAGAAGGTAGGCATTATAGAGCGTTGTGAGATCTGTGGAGGTTGTGGCAAGCTCACCGGTGGACCAGTCCCAAATTGAGACATTTCAGAACTCTGTCCTTGATGGAGTCTTCCAAGGGACCCCCTCATTCTATCTATCCTCATCTCCTTTATTTCCTTGGATAGATCTTGCATAGCTTCCAAGAGAGTTTTTTCAAACTCTTCTGCCTCCTTATCTTTATCATTCAATTCAGGGGCTTTCCCCTTGTCTTGACCATTGTCAAGGTCAACAGTAGTATAGTCATACTTTCTATGACTTCTATTCATGTACCTCCTCTCCCTCTCAGGAAGAGGATATTCATCTTCGGAATGCAGCATGACTGTGGCTCCAAGCTAGCACAGGCTATGCCAAAAGTTGAGCTCTGATACCACTGTAATGTTCCTTTTTGAGGATTCTCAAGATTCTATGTCAGAGATGGACTATAGAGGAATTTAATGGTTATGTCACCTCTAAAAAGAGGGTGAGAACCAGAGGCTACCCGGCCAACTGTAGACTCTGCCTATAGAACTTGGAATAATCCCTTTGAGGAATTTCAACAAGGTATTTAATGAAAACATTGTATAAGCAAATATGAGAAAGAATAATATAGTTCAGGGCTAGGATCGCCTCATTTATGACGTATGTGACTTATATGCAGAATTTAAGCTGAAACAAATGATTTTAAGCACATTAAACAGATCTCCCAGAAACAAGACTAGCTAGAAATCAGGTAAAGAGAGGAGCTGCTAGAACATGAAAACCCCAGCTACTAGAATTACGCAGATTTGACTGAAAATCAGAGGAGGATAGCCAAAGATCTGATACTTCAGTAATATAACAATAAATCAGATTTACATATAATTTTATTTTCTTTACAAATGATTAGAAAAAGAACTAGGGCAAGATCCCTTCAGAAATTAGAGCTGCAACTAGGAATAAACTGCAGAAATACATAAACAGCATTATTTTCCAGATGGTTCAGCTGCTATAAATTAAATTTCATATCTCTGACATATGTATGGATGAACATCAGATCTAATACAGATCTAGAAGCTAAAAGACTTTAAGAACAAGATCCAATTGGAATTACATCAAAATATTGCATATTAAGCTGTAGATCTGAATTACAATATACTGTGTTGTAGAAAACCCAGAAATTTCTGAAGATAACTTTTATTACTGAAATAGATTAGATCAATAAAGACATGGATCAGCAACCCAATCCATGGATCACTAAGGGAAGGCAAGCCTAACACCAAGATATCTTCCTCCAAACTGATAGCAAATTGAAATAAGCAAGCCCTCTCACAAAATAACGCAGTATTGAGCAGAAATTGTGCAGACGGTGAAGGAGACTAAATAACTAGAATGAAATTATAGATCTGATACAAAATATGGATCAGATAGCTCTTTGATGGCTAAAGAACACTCTCCAATAGAGAAAGCTTCTAAAAAACAACTAGATCTAAGCAGATCTAAAATGCCACTTGCTACAAAAGATAACAGCTGCAAAACCCTCAACGGGCCAGCGCTACTCATGAAATATAGAGCTTGGTATCAAACCAGATAGTGGCCAACTTCAGCAAAGAACTCCTCCAATGATCTTCAAGGGAAGACATGAAACCCCTAAATGGGAATTCCAATCACAATCCTCCACTAAGTAGCAGAGAATGGTATTTGTCTAAGAAGACAAATACTTCAGAAATATGATCTATCAACAACCTCTTCATGTTGCTCTCCTCCTTCTTTTATAACGTGAGAAAGCCCTTGAAAACCCTAAACCACTTTGATGAGTCACCCCTCTTCACATTAGAGGATCCCTTCTAGAACTGCGCAGTCCCTCTTGGAGATGCATTGAACCTAGACAATGCAGTTGATTTGGTCAAGGTGGACCCAATCATTCGCTCAAACCTCTTTCACACCTGCAAGTGATTATTTACATAGCCCAGATTTTTCTTTGTTCATATGGGCATTGATTTATTAGGATTTTTACATGTCCTCCTTTATTCATTTACTCATAAAACATATATTAAATCAAATGTTAATGTCTCCTCTTAGCTAAGGCTAAGTGGGAACATTACAAAAACGGTTGATATCTATGTTTGTGAGTAATTGTTACTTCCTTATAAGAACTTAACTAGAATTTATTTTTGTAAATTTTTTTAAGTTGTTTTACAAAAATCATCATTGAATGTCTTCAAACAGGTGCTAACATACAAAGTAGAACCATTAGAAGAATTGATTGAAATTGGGTTAAATATGGGTTGTGAGTATATATTGGCATATCAAAAATTAATTGTGGAATTTGTAAGCATCTGTCGATATTTTTTTTTACTTTTCTCCGTCTATAATTAATAGAACAAAAAAATCTTTTATATTAAATATATGATTTGTTATGGGGTATAAAAATTGCAAGAAAAAAAGCATGGAACTGTGCGAACATATGGAATTTTGAAAGATGGCATGGTGCATGGTTTTGAAACAATGTGTGTAGTTTATGAGTCAATTGTTTCTATGGTACGTCATTTTTCTTTTCAATTTAAATTGATGTATATTATTTAATATTGAAATTTTCATTATTCTCACCAATGTATATACACTCATTTTATTTTATTTTTATGTTTGTAGATGGAAGGTGAAGAAGAAGAAAAAAATCAACGCCGTGAACAAAACATTCCTGGAAATAACCTTTAAGTCATGGAAGTAGCTCTATAAGTGACATCAATTCAAGCGAAGAATGATGATCACTATGTTTGGATATCAAAGCAAGGCATTGTATTTTTTGAAATATGTCTGTGAAATCAGACATTTTGTTTAATGTAATGGACATAGTGTCCCAATTGAAAGATAAAGGGATAACAATAACTGTCCCATTTTGTATGATAAACACTGTCTTATATATATATCATAAAATATGATTTAATTTATTCTATTGCTTTCTCCATTTTCGTTCTCAAATGCACTAATAAAAATTTAATTCATATAAATATTGTTATAATATGTGTCAACTTTTGACGAATAATGAATTTAAAACAATCACAATAATTGCACTACCACAGGTCGATGTTTCTAAAAGATACAAAATGAAAACCGGTGCGTGTCAGTAATTGTACACCGTTGTGCATGTATGATGAGGTGTGCCAATGCGTCTCTAAGACCTATGGGCACCGAACAAGTACCAAAACCAATTAAAAATATTGGTGCGTTTGTGCGGTACAATGCACAGGTGCGTTTATGTGTCTATACACACTGGTGCCATTGTACAATCTATGGGCACTGCATGAATATTGATACCAATTATAAATCTCAGTGAGATTGTGTGATACTGTGCACTGGGGAATTTATGTGTCTATAAGCACTAGTTCATTTGTATGAACTATGGGCACCACACGAATACTGATACTAATTATAAATCTCGGTGCATTTGTGTGATACTGTGCACTAGTGTGTTTCTATAAGTCTATGCACCGGTGCGTTGATACAACATATGGGCATCGCACAAATCCCAAGACAAATTAGAATGGCCCCGTGCATTGTATCACCAACACTATGCCCAATGTGGTTTTCTACCTTAATGGCCTAGTGCATTCTCCTTTGACCGCCCTGAGGCACCTTCTAAATGTACGCACCGGTGTGTTAAAGCCATAGTAGCACACCAATGAAAAAAGGTATCCGTAATAACCTCGAGCCACCCATTTTTTTTAAGTTGTGTTGAACTTTTGTTAAAAGCTCCGCCAAAACCTTCGTAACCATAAGCGGATGTTGTAGCAAATGTTTTTCTAATAATTTTGGCCAATTTTATAACAATAAAGACCTCCTTTATAACCTCCGCTAGAGGGTCTTTTCCTTGCAGTGTAGACATGTTGGCAAAAATGGAACATGAAATGCAGGTAATCAAGAATAATTTGAAAGCACCACAGGATGGGAAGAAGAATTTTGCATATCGAAACAAGTTTTTTAAGTAGTTTCAGGTCCGGGAACATGTGTACTTGCACATCAAGCCTAAGAAGAGATCCTTCCATATAGGATCATGTGCCAAGCTGGCACCATGATTTTGTGGACCTTTGAATATTATTGAGAGGATTGGGTGAGTATCTTATCGACTTGCACTACCTTCGACAGTGAAAGTACAAGATGTTTTTTGTGCTTCATTTTTTAAGAAGTGTGTTGAAGATGTTTATCATGTGATTGATTGGTTTGTATTGTAGGTGGAGATAAAAGGAGAATTCTAGCAGAAACCTCAGTGAATTTTGCAGAGAAAAATGATCATGCTACAGAATCAAGCAATCAAGCAGATTAAAGTGAAATGGAAGCACTTTGGGCCTGATGAAGCTACATGGAAGATGGCAGATCATATGTGGGCTATGTATCCATCCTTACTCGTTGGTTAAGAGAATTTTTTGGTAAATTTTTTGGTATATGTACATATTTATATGGATGTAAATATTTCCATGAGCTATGTTATAAAGCTCCAATAAGCGGTATGGATGTCATGTCATTATGATGTTATACTTGTTATGTTGTCATGTTGGTTTGCTTCACATCAAGTTGATCATTGTAAATACTGCAATGAGCTAAGTTATAAATATACATGGGTAGTATGTATTTCTATAGCAGTCCCATTGGTTTTAGGTGTTTTTGAACACTGAGGATGGTGTTCCCCTAAGGGGTAGGGTTTTGTAACAGCCATAGTGAAAATTCCATGTAATAAAAGTTAATAAAGGAAAAATAATAACCAAGGTGGGACACATATTACAAGTTGAATTATGGGAAAAAACATCCCAGTGTGGGTTTTCATATGGTTTATTATTGCTATGGAAATTTTGAAAGGAAATGACTAAGGATTTGGATAGGAAAATTGCCATTTATTGGAATTTATTTATTAAAATAATGGAAATTAGGAGAAAACGGAGGTGAAAGGTCACAGGTTTCATGTGAGGAGGAAAATGAAGGAAAATAATGGAAAGTGAAGAGAATAGAGGCTCCATTAATTAAAAGGCTTCTGAGAATCAGTTCATGAATTTTGTTTTGTTGGAGCTCTCATTATTATGTCTCTCTCTCTCTCATACTTTTGCATACTTAGAGATTTCTTGGAGCACTCTCGGAGACTGTGGCATACTTGGAGATTTGGAGCAAGAAGACAAAGGAAGAGTAGGAAAGTGCAAAAGGACATCGAGATCAACAACTACAATGGGTTTTGATTATAGGTACCTATTTACATGTATTTTTTCCTCACTAGTTTTTGCATGCATGGTGTATGCATGTGGTTTCTTGGTCATGATCTATCATTGGCATGGAGGATTGCCTCTATTGATAATGGATTTTCCTATCCTTAACATTTCCTGGATATCCATGGTGTTGAGGGTTCATTTCATTGCATGTTTTTTCAGGTTGGTTCTCATGTGCCTTTGGCTCTGGGTTGAGTTATTAGTTCCTAGAAGCCTTTGTTGGACAAACGCTTTAGAACCCCAACAAACAGTTGTGGATTGGGTTACTAGTAGTGGAATCCTTGGTTGGAAAAACACTTTGGAAGCCCTAGGTTTGTTGAGTTACTAGTCTTGGAAGCCTTGATTGGACAGAAGGTCTAGAAGCCTTGTAACAGTTGGGGTTGAGTTACTATTCCTATAAGCTTGGGTTGGAATAAACACTTGGGATCCCTCAAACAACTTGGGTAGAGACCAATCTATGATGGTTGTGATGTCTGACCCTGAGGTGGAATCACTATACTGTAGATGAACAAATTGGGTCTTTAGGAGCTGTAAAGAGAAGGTAGGGATTATCAATTTTAATGTGATTTTTTTTTGTTAATTTTCTTAAAAAAATACAAGTTATAAATTTAGATATAAAGATTTTATTATCATTAAAATTAATAAAAAAAATAAAAATGGGTATATCAATATGAATTAATTTTATATAATTTAAAAAATATATAAATACTCCAAAAAAACTAATTTATAAATTATTATAATCTATATATTATTACTTATTATATCCATTTCTTTTAAAAATAATTATTGATATTTTATCAAAACCTAAAATTATAATAACAGAAAGCATTGATTTAATGATAAGAAGATATTTAATCAACATCGTAACAAATATTTTTTCTATTTTATTTTAATTTATTTAAAAAATATGATCTTCAAATTTTATTTTGAAAATATCATAGTAAGTATGAAAATCTTAAAAATAAATTATTTAATATAATTCTTGAAAAAAATGGCAGGATCAATTTATTGAAGTAATACTAGTTAGGTCTACACTGAAAGACTACACCAGGAGGGACTGCATTCGTAGGTCGCTCATCATTCTCATTACAATACAAACAATATATAGCTTACATGCTTGTAGGGAAGTTACAACCAATACCTAAGAAATAGGAACAAACTCCTAATCTATGGTGAATCGACTCTCTCTAATTAAGTTTCTCCATTATCTTCAACACTCCCTCTTAGTGGAGAAAGGGTTCAAAAATATTCCTAACACTTCCACAAACATTTCAAATTTAATTCTACCAATAGGCTTAGTAAAATAATTAGCAACATTCTTCATGTATTACAATATTCAACATGAATTTATTTTTATTGAACTTTTTCCCTAACGAAGTGAAACTGTGTATCAATATGCTTAGTGTTTTTATGAAACATCATATTATTTGAAAGTTTTATGGACCTCTGGTTATCACATCTCATAATTGTTGCGTCTTTCTGTTCTTCTCCTGCATCATGGAGAAGTCTCCTCAACCAAACTTTCTCACAAGTTGCTGCACACATCCTTGATACTTAGCTTCTGCTGAAGACAAGGAAACCGTGTTATGATTTTCACTTCTCCGTGCAATGACCTCGAACCTAATGCTAAATTCATAACCTATTTTGGATCTCCTATCATCTACATTTCTAGCTCAATTGGAGTCGAAAAAACCTATCAATTTAACATCATAAGAATCTGTATATATAATTCCATAGTCTAAGGTTCCTTGAAGATACCTTAAGACACCTTTTTTTGAAATCCAATGGCTCTCAAGTGACTTTGACAAAAATTGGCTCAATACACTAACAACATAAAAATCTGGTCTAGTAGTGGTCAAGTAGATTAAAATCCCAACCAACTGTCTATACAATGTTGCATTTGCCTCCTTAAAACCGTCATCAGTTTGAAGTTTATGTAACGAAACCATTGCATCTTTACATTGATCCATCCTAAAAAAATTCAGTAGAATCCTCACATGCTTACCCTCTGATAGAAAAGTCTATCCTGAATCTCTCCAGATTTCAAGACCCAAACAGTAACGTAGCTCACCGTGATATTTCACCTCAAACACCTGTGACATCTTCTCATTGATCTCTTTAATGAGTTCATCTGCATTTCCTGTAATGATAATATCATCTACATATAAATAAATCGAAACAATTCTCCCCTCTGTATCAAACATGATATAGACATTAGTTTCATTCTTTCTTCTTTTATAAGTAAGTTGCTGGAAGAATGAATCAATTTTATCATAACATGACCTAGGTGCCTGTTTTATTCCATATAAAGGTTTCTTTGATCTACAGACTAAATGTTCTTTCCCATCTTTAACAAATCCCTCAGGTTGCTCTAAATACACTTCTTCTTTCAGCTCTGCATTTAAAAATGTAGATTGAACATCTAGTTGGTGTATCATTAAATGATGTTTGGTAGCTAAAGCAATTAACATTATGATTGTGTTTAATTTAACTACATAGACGAAGGTTTCCTCATAGTCTATACACTCTTTCTGTGAATACCCATTTGCAACCAGCCTAGCTCTATATTTATCTATGCTCCCATCTACTTTATATTTAGGCTTGTATAGCCATTTTTAACCCATGTTTTGTTTGCCTTCAGGTAATTCAACTAAATCCCAAGCTTTTATTTTAAGTATTGATTCATATTCCTCTTCCATGGATACCCTCCATTCATTATATTCACTGGATTCTTTATAACTAGAGGGCTCAACAACATTTAACATGCTATTTATAAAATAATTCTACCTATATCCTGTTGGCAATTGAGTTTGCCTACCTGATCTCCTGGGTGTTGGATTTGCTTCACACTTGTTATATTTTTCCCTTTGTGGATTTGGTTGGACTCCTGCATCTGTACCGACTGCTTCTTTATTTTTCTATTATTGCTCCTCATGACTTACCACTATTTCATCACTTCCTTCTTCCTCCAACAAAGAAATCTCTGATTCTTCATTGTTATTATCATTGTTTCCATCATGAGTTTGTTCATGAAAAGCTACATCTCTACTTGCAAAAACTTTGTGAGTAGAGGGATCAAATAATTTATAAGCTTTGAATTCTGTACAATACCCAAGAAACGTGTATTTGATGGCCTTTACATCCAGTTTCTTCCTATCTTCCTTTGGTACATGGGAAAATTCTTTGGAACCAAAAAATATTAAATGTTTGATTGAAGGCTTAAAACCTAATAATGCATCAAATGGAGTTTAAATTCCATATTTTTTGTTGGACTTCTGTTTTTAAAATATACTACTTTATTTTTAGATTCAGCCCAAAATCTATTAGAACTATTCTTACCTTTCAACATACTATGAGCACACTCCACAAGTGTTATGTTCATCCTCTCAGCAATACCATTCTACTGAGGAGTGTGGGGTCACTACAAGAAAAAATCACATTGGTGAGGGTCATGCCTATGACGGACCTTTAAGGTCCGTCACCAATGTCACATATGGTGACGGTCATTTAAAAACCGTCACTGTAAGTGTATATAGTGATGGTCCTTTATGGTCCGTCACCAAAGACATTTTCAATGACACTTTTGGTGAGGGTCGTTAAAGGCCCATCACTAATTCTCTCTTTGGTGACACTTCTAGTGACGAACTTTTAATGACGCTCACCAATGCTCTTTTTGTTACTTTTGGTGATGGTCAAAAAATGTCCATCATCATTGATCACTAAAAACCGTCACTGTAAGTGTATATAGTGATGGTCCTTTATGGTCCGTCACCAAAGACATTTCACTTTTGGTGAGGGTCGTTAAAGGCCCATCACTAATTCTCTCTTTGGTGACACTTCTAGTGACGAACTTTTAATGACCCTCACCAATGCTCTTTTTGTTACTTTTGGTGACGATAAAAAAATGTCCGTCATCATTGATCATTCCAATGAGTTTTTGATGACGCTATGTGCATGTTAATATATTTTTTGTCAAAAGATAGCGATTTAATACCATTATTGTGGAGAATTTTTTATAATATGTCCAAGGCCATAATGGTTAGGGTCAGTCAATGTTTTAAGAAGTAATAAGCATGTATCATTTCCCTCAAGTAATGACTAGTCAAATAGAGATTTCCTATGAGTCAACACATGATTCATATCTATTATTTTTATTATCTAGCAAATTCCATTTAGATAAAGTTCCACTATTGTGTGTAGGAAATATATTATTTAATACATAATCGAGCTCTGACAATTCTATTAATGAGAAAGACCTAACAATCCTCAACAATCTGGGCACACCTTAAATTAATTCTTTGGGACACACTAACATTTCTTAGCACCCCACATGTCTTGGAACATCTTTGTACCTATAACATCTTGTGATGACACTGACGCCCAAGCACATGGTGGCATGTTCTAGCACAACATGGAACTCTCCTATCATGTGTTGGCATGCTGCATATAGTCCCTAGCATGCCCTGGAACACCTTCATTGAATGCATTGACATACATTAGCACTTGGCACACAATGCCACTTGGCATGTATTGGGACCTATTATTAGTGTGCCTAGCATGCCCCTTTTCAAAAATATAAAGTATTGACTTATTAACCCTCTTATTGGTTCTTCCTTTTGTTGCCTTGACACATATTGATATACCCTGGCACCCTATGCCACATCCTTAGCACCTAGCATGTATTGGCATATCTTGGCACTATTAATTGGCACATGATATAATTAGCACACCCTAGAACTCCCAAGCACACTTTGGGAATTCTTGACATGCCTTGATATTCCCTATCATGCCTTACCAATGCTTAGCATACCTTGTCAGTCCCTCCTTGGCATGACAACTAACACTCATTAACACTAGTCTCTGGCACACGTTCCTCATATTCATTAACTTCCATGAATTTTTTCCTAGTTCTCCCTTAATGTTTTTTCCTAGTAATCCTTAACACTCATCAACATGCATTATCACTCTCTAGCACACCTTAGCACTCTTCAACATTCCCTTCCACTTCATAACATGCATAACACTAGTCCCTGACACATATTGGCACTTGGCACATGTTGGCGCTTGGAAAGTCTTAGCATGTATGGAATACGTTGAGATGCCTTGGTATGATTTAGCATGGTTTAATATTAAATTTATTTGTGAAGATCAATTGTTGGAAAGTAGATGAGAAGCAACAAAGGAATACTTGGCACTTAGAATGCACTAAGACTTTGCACTTGGCACCTATTTCCACCTAGTGTTAGTGTGCCTAGCATGCCCCTCTTGGAAAAGGTAAATTGATGACTTATTAACCCTCTTATGTGTTCATTTCCTTGTAGTTTAACTTTTTTCTCCCTTTTGTTGTCTTGAAAGTCCCTGACACACATTGACACACCCTTGCACATCTTGGCATGCCTTATCACTTGGCACATCTTAGCATGTTTGACATGTATTCCCACTATCTGGAACATCAAGGGGGTGAAGAGAGATGTATTCCTAAAGTAGGTCGAGTACGAGGGTCGAGTAAGGGTTGCTAAAGGGAGGTCATGATCATCCTCCAAGAGTAAGATCATCATGTGAGGGTTCAGAAGAATGTTGCATACCTTAATGGTTGATTTGCGCTAGGAAGTAGGATGGCATATTGTTGGTTCTCTTCTGGCAGATCAAGCTTAAGAGAGGTTTCTCATGAGAATCTGGGCATGTGATTTCAATGGTGTCTTTGTGTGAAGGCTGCATCAAATTATGAAATGTTGAAATTTGCAACAAGAAACAGTGAGATTGGAAACCAGAAAGGACAAAAAAAAAATGCACCCACACTGGTGAGGAATTTTGATGCACCAGGAGTGAGGAATGTGGGGTGTCTAATTTATTTTTACCTTAAATAAATTGGACAATAAATTGTAATTTCATCTCATAACAACTTGTGTCAGTTAATTAAGTCATGATGACCAAGTTAGCTCAAGAAATTCAAGTACTTGAGGGTCTAAGATGAGGCATCTAGAGGGATTCTAATATTTTTGGGGTCCAATTGAAGTTGATGCATTAGTGGGGTGCAAGTGTAATTAACTCAATTAAATAAGTTAAAATTAATTTAACTAGTTCTAACCGAGTGATGAGCTAGTGAGAGGTCCAGTGAATTAAATTAGATTTAATTCACAATGAGTGATCAATCATATAACTGAAAATTCGCTATTAATAGTTGCATGCATGTCAGTTTCGAGGAATACCCAGCTGAGACAGAGGTTAAAGGGAACATAAATATCATTTGTATTCAGAGAAAATTTCCCATGTGCAATTATAAAGTCATTGGTATGCCATGATGGATTGCGCAATCAAGGAAGACCGATTTTCCTAATTAATAAGGATTTAATTCCCTAGGAATTGCATGAGCAAGGCAGGCTGAAGTAAGGATGAGAATTGGCTAAGTACTAGACTGAGTTTGCCTAGATCAACGGGAGACAATTGACAGAGTGCTGGAGAATCTCATGAGAGATTAAGCATTGTATTGTTTCATGATTCCTTGAATTAATACACAATAGAGATAGAGGGGTTTTGATTAGTTGCTTTCCCCAAATACATCATGTTGTTGTGCGATTGATAATTTATTTCTCTTACTTATATATGATTGTGTGATCATGTTTTGTTTTCGTAAATTGTAGGAAGGATTCAGTATCTTGTTTTAGTAGATTACAAGATCATATTGAATCTCGTTGGTTAGATTTTCTACATGGCATTAGAGCATGAATTTTTTTGGCAGCGAGTGTGTAGAGAATATTTGAAGATTTTGGTGTAAAATTCTCGAAAACAAATAGAATATTTGGATTCCTTGCGAAAATATACCCAAATGGAAAAAAAAAAAAAAATTGGTCAAATCAGAGCTCGGATGAGGGAGATATCATCGATTTAAAATAAACTCTTTTTTAGAAAATTTTTGTAACTTCGGGAAAATTACACTGTGCACGAGTCAAGAACCTATATGCACTTGAGGTACTAGATGCATGCAAAGCTTTGAGGAGAAAGGAAGAAGTTAGAGACTTGGTGGTTTAGAGGGAGCATAAATTAATTCTCAATATGCATCCTCATGAGAAGCAGTCTCAGAAGGTTGTGGAGTAGCTGCCACAATTGGAGAAGAAGAGAGGAGACCGAGTGGAAGCATCCACTCAAGCAAAGACCTCCATGAGGGAGAAATTTCGAGCCAGATGGGAAGAGGGAGCAGCCATACCTTGAGGTGTAAGGTGGGGTTATGTGTAGACATAATCCCAAGATAAGAAATTTGGGCAAGGTCCATTGAGATGGCGTGTCTCATGGATTGAACCTGGCTACAAGGAGCCCACAGTACAACAGTAGTAGGAAGGATCAGTTAGATTGATGTAGTCAGATGTCAGCAAGACAAAAATAAAAGTGACAGATGACAAATACTGGAGCACAAATAGAGTTAGAAATAGTTCAAAGGGCACGGACGTAGATGTCAGTAGCAGTGCAGAGAATCCAGTACTAGACAGGTGTAGTAGCTAGCAACAGTTAGAAGACTTTGATGACAAATGCATTATACTGATTTAGTTGTTCAGAGGCTATTCAGTTTCAGGATTTGCATGTGCAAACAACACTAGAGAAGTGTAGCATGCAGAACATTCCAAAGGTACCAGATGGGGATAGATTGAATTCCTTTCTTGTTGAGAGGGAGTGTTGAAATTTGCAACAAGAAACAGTGAAATTGGTGACTAGAAAGAAAAAAAAAAAATGCACCCACACTGGTGAGGAATTCTGATGTACCAGGAGTGAGGAATGTGAGGTGTCTAATTTATTTTTCCCTTAAATAAATTGGACAATAAATTGTCATTTCCTCACATAACAACTTGTGTCAATTAACTAAGTCATGATGATTGAGTTAGCTCAAGAAATTTGATTTAAGGTGATCGAGGTGGATATTGGTGGCCACCCGCCTATTCCACTTGGGCCCTAGCCATTGTCTCTTTCATTTTTTTAGTTTCCTTAATTATAGCACAATTTACTATTTTTGTCAGTTTTTCGGGTCCTAAACTTTCGAAGCCGTTTTGAGGCCCCAAACAATGTTTTTTGGGCATGAAAGGTTTGGTGATTTCATAGAAATCATATTAGCGGTTGTAGTCCTCAGAGATATCTTTCTAACGAGGTATCATGTGCGTCAAATGAAGATCATATGACCAAGTTACGACCCCGGGAAGTTGGCTACCCAACTAACCCCAATGAGGCCCATAAAATCTTGGTGTTACATCTCCTCAGGATAGGGTTTTGGTTGTTTAGGGTTTTATCTTATTTTAAATAATAAAAAGACCCTTGACCCTTGGTTCTTTAGGGTTTTATCAATGAATAGGTGGGAAGTGACCCTCGAAACCCTTTCCCTAAGATAAAATAAAGAGTGGGACTTGCTTTCCTTTTAAGCAAGGGAATTACCTTCTACAGAGAGAGGAGGGGGATTGAAGGGTTGAGGGAGAAGAATAAGACTTATGAAGGAAGTTCTCAATCCCTAAAATCCTTTGGGAACTTCGATTCCCAAATGGTCTTTGATGAAAGGCCTTTGACACCAAATGGGACCACACAGGGCCAAGTGGACCCAACCCAGGTTCGGGGATGGAATTTAGTAACCAATGATGTTCCTATCCTAGACAAGGTGATGGGAAAGGATCATACAAGTGTTTTTACTTCGATAGGTCAAATTGATCCTACTAGGTTCTATCCTTGGGAACACCTAGGCAAAACTTGATCCTAGAGCTAGGGCTTGAGGTATTCGGAGATTCCACCATCGGAATTGGCCTAAGGTCTGAGGAGAGTGAGGGCACCCAGCAACGCAGCTGCCTCTAGGAGATAAAAAATTTCCTCTAGCTAGATTCCTGGGAAATTGTTGCCCTAGGTGACCTAATGGGGCTAGACCTAGGGAATGTGAAAATTTCTTAATCTAAGAAACCCTATTGCAGTATATTGATTTACTTCTCCTACTTGAATTAAGTTACAAGTTAATTTCTGAAATATTCAATAAATTAGCAAAGTAAATAGTAAATACAACTAGCAACCTACACATACAGATCAAATATTGAATAACATGCTCATAGACAAAGTGACACATGGATTTTCTGGACAACTATCCTCGGAAAAAACCTAATGTGGGAAAATCGTTGCAGCTAGCTCTAGAGCGTTTTCATTACTATGCATAATCTAAGTACAACATTCCTGGGCACCAAAACTGGTTCACCCAACAAAGAAATAAAAACGGCAGTAATATGCTGCTTTGAATTCCTCTACGTCAGCCTAACTGGCCTGCGTCGGCCTCTGCACTACTCATTAAGGGCCTGTGTCACACCTGAAGGGCTTACACTGCCCCTGCGCTGCCCTGACTAGGCCTGCGTCAGCCTTGCGTGGCTCCTACTGCCTCTGTGCTGCCCTTGCTGGGCTCTGGCTAGACTGCGTGGCTCCTGCTGCCCTTATTGCTCTGGCTGGCTGGAATGCTTAAGCAAAAAAATCATAGGTAAGAAAGAAGGCATTGGCGAAAGACAACGCATAACAGTCAGAAAAATTGAAGAAATGAAATGAAAATAGATCAATGTCCACAAATAACTGAAATAGCTCAATGGGACTAGAGAGTAAAAGCTTTGACAACAACAATAAGTGCTTATAGAATCAGCTAAGAGAACAGAGGAGACTAATTCATGAGGTTAAAATGTTGTATAATTGTTCGCATAGGAAAACTGTAGAATTGTTAGAGTAAATATCTACAGGTACCATTAGTTGGTGATCATCGATAATCATTTCATTTCATCAAATACCCTGATGAATGGGCCTTACAAGCTATTTGCGTAGAAAAACCCCACAGAAGCTGTGTGCTGGAAAAATATTCACACTATATTGAAGAAAACACCTACCAAATAAGGATGAAATTTCAAATGGGGCAAGAAACAATAGAGAGATAGACATCAAAAAAGTTAAAATTCTAGGGAAACATGAAAGCAACTAGGTAGCATGGTCGAAAACACAACAAAGAAAATTATAAAAATGGAAAACCCTACAAATTAGCACCCATCCAAACATCACCACATTTTTTTCTTAACTCTAAATCTCCAAATTCATCAAATTATATCCTGTATTCAAACCTGAGCACTTCTGTTAGCCATTCTGAAGATAAGGCTGAGAACTTACTACAAAACCATCACCTACATGTAGTGATCTTATTTTGTGACCAGAAAACCTACTTTCGTGAAGACATGGAAAGGTAAACACTCTCTGCCAAGATTTTCCATACAGCCCAGGTTGAGCAACCACATATACATCACCAGTTTTTTCCCTTCAGATTTGTAACTCAGAAGAGCTTTGTCTGACCACCTCTGGGTTGCTCCCAGAGTCACCCACGCAAGCCCTCTCAACGTCAGCCTCTTTCTATAGTACCTAATTAGTAATTTAATTAACCATAATAGTTTCTTGATCATGCAACTATTTCAAATATATTTCCATTAAGCATAAAGCTTCCATGTTAAACAATCAGGTCAAAAGACTTTAGACTATGATGCAAAAAATACAAAGAAACCTCACCAACACTCAAAGGAAAAACAAAGTCAAACCTCCACAAAGTATAAATAGGTATATGATAATCTTCATTCCACCACAAAAATATGCTTAACTAAAGAAAATTCTAATTACTGTGCTTTCAAGACAAAGGTTTCAAGGGCAGTGATGTTATAAACATACCCCTACACCTCATGAACAATCAATGTGTATAAATAGACCATCATAAGGCTCATTTTAAATAGCATTATTATCATTTTTATTAAATCAACAAGAAGAAAGCAACAATTGCATTCAGTTCCACTGAAGCAAAGTATATGGCAGTTTCATATACTTATTATGAAGCTATCTAAATTTGCAACTTGATTGTAGTTTCAACCAATCAGTTGTTGAAGTCCAACATTTTTTCTTGTGGGAAACAAAGTTACATCAAGCTCTATGAAAATCCAATGTGTCATGACCATTTCAAACACATTGATATTCAATACAATTTCCTAAGATTCCAAGTTCATTAGAGAGTTAGTAGTGTTGGACCACATTCTAAAAAAGTTGCATATGGTTAATAGTTTGACAAAGCTCCTAACAAAGGGGAAGTTTGACAAGCTGGGGGAGAATCTTGGGTTATTGGAAAAAAAAATTTCTCAAGAGTGTTAGATTACCTAGTTGGTCTGAGTTGGTCTCACCTCAGCCTTGAGAAGTTGAGCAGCACCAGGATTGCAGAGCTAGATTGTGGTACACCAGTTAGAAAGATTCTTAAATACAACTAGAATCTTATAATGACACCTCTAAGGATAGACGAATTAGTTGTTGGGTCACACCCACCAAGTATGGCACACTAGTTGAGGAGATTAACACCATCATCTTAGGTGCATTCATGAGTGCACACTTATGGAATGAGGCACCTTCAGGAGAGGAGTTATATCTACTATGATAATGCACTACTCTAAAAGGAAAGCCTTGCATACAAGGCAAAGTTATGAGGGAGTTGCTTATGCTCAAGGGAGATGCACCACTAATGCTATCATTAGCCTGTTTTCTAACAACACCCTCTCTTAACTTATAAATGAAAAGGATGGGCACAATAGTTAGACATTTGTAGAAATAGATAATAAGAGTTAGTATTGTTATCTTGTAGGTTGTATTAGGAGCTTTTGTGAGATGACAACTTGTTGTGACATTCTTCTATTTGAGTAATAAAGACTTCTATGCAATTGTTGTTGGAGCCTACTATTTTTATCCTGAATTCTCAGGTTGTAGATTTGTGTAGAGTGGGCCTAATATATTTGTTGTTTTGATCCATTGTACTTATTCTCTCTCCCTTTCTCTCCTACCTCACTCTCTCTTCCCCTCTCTCTCTCTCTACCCTCCAATCCTCTCACTATATCCCTCCCTGTATCCTTCTTTTTGCCCCCCTTCCATCTTTGTGTCACTATCTCCCTCTCTTACCCTTCTCTACCTCTCTCACTCCTCTCCCTCTCTCTCTCTCTCTCCATTCCTTCTCTCCCCTCTCCTTTAGTTTATCTCCATCTTTCCCTTGTGACTCCCCTTGTCTTGCCACCTCTATCAATCTATGCCTTTATTATTCCTTCTCATAAATATCTAGAGTTAATATATATCATGACATATTGGGACCTATGATTGGGTTAATTCTGCCTTGTTGGCAAGGTTAAAATGGTTAATCTTCAATAGACAAAATGTAGATCAAATATTTCATCAAAAAGAGGGAACCATACCCTATCTTCCAGGCTATGCCTATCAGTCGCTTGGCCTCTTCTTGCTCTCACATGAATGTAGTCTTGCTTGATTGGTACAGAAGAAGGTTTCTCATCATCAACTATTTGTTTGGGACAACTTTTAGTTGTTTCAACATTGCTACATTCTTCAAGCTTATCCTTTAAACCATCTTAGTCTTTTGTACTCTCTTCAACTTTGTAGTGCTTTCCATTCCTCTCAGTCACATATGTTTCCTTGGTCTGTTAAGGGACAAGGTCGACAACATTAGGATGTTTTTTCAATAAACAAGGGTATTTCTAGGACACAGTCAGGTGGAGAAAGAGTATAAGAGCCAAATTTCTCATGAATGTGGGACACTGGAGCTTAAGATTTTCTGGAGTAGTCATGAGGTGCAGTCTGGTTATTAAGAATTCATCAGATGGCCATTCTCCGAACTTAAATTGTGTGACAACATTGTGGCTGAGTTTGGAACTGGAGATTGAACATACATTTGGTTTTATTGTAATAGACATTTTCATCAATAAATGTAAATCAATGGCTAACAAATACTATAAATTAATAAATAAAGAAGACATGGAAACAAGCAAAAATACTTACAAAATTGTTACATCGAGATGCAAAGAATAAGCAACTATTGTGCACAAATAGAGACCAATGAAACTATCATCTTAACCCCTAACCCTTTAAACACTAATTCCCAACCCCTAACCCATTTAACCACCTAAACCTCTAAACCCCTAACCCATTTAACCCCTAAACCATAAACCTCTAAACCCTTAACCCCTAACCCCTAAACCCTAGTAAACCCCTAACCCATTTAACCTACTAAACCCTAAACCTATAAACCCTTAACCCCTAACCCCTTAAACCCTATACCTTTAAACCCTTAACCCTAACCCCTTAAACCCTAATTCCTGACCCCTAACCCATCTAACCCACTAAAACCTAACCCCATTAGCCCCTAACTTCTAACCCATAAAATCCTTAACTACTAAATCCCCTAACCCCCTAAACCCTAAACCTATAACCCCTTAACCCCTAACCCATTAAACCCTAATTCCCAACCCCTAACCCATTTAACCCCCTAAACCATAAACCTCTAAATGCATAATATTCCCTTCACCCCTAACCCATTTAACAACTAACTCATTATTCCCCTAACCCATAAATGCTCCTAAATCCCCTAACCCCTAAGACCTCAATCCCTAAGCCCCCAATCCCTAACCCCTTAATCACTATCTCATTATTCCCCTAACCTCTAAACCCTAAACCTCTAACCCCTAAGCCCCTATTCCCCTAAGCCCTAAGCCCCTAATCCTTAATCCCTTAACCACTAACTAATTATTCCTCTAACCCTTATAATAATCCTTAAAACCCATTGGGATTAGCCATCCCAAACAAGAGCAGGTTAATTCCCCCTTGTTGGCAAGGTGGAATACCATGAGCAAAACCATGGGTTGCAAAAACCTCTCCTAAATTTACTATTTTATCTCAATTTTATTTTAATAATTAATTAATTAATTTCTTTAAAAACTCTTATGGATAAATCACATAAATTTTTTAAGGTACACAACTTTCAAACCACTCATTGTGTGGTTCGCCATCAATGTTTTTAAAATAAATTTATTAGAATGAAATTGAATTGATTTTTGAAGCTTCCTTTTAAATCAATTGTTGGCATTACAAAGAATCACGGAGTGCGCTCAACATCCATAAGAAAAAAAATGGGTATGATATTAAAATTATATTTGAAGGCATAATATTAAAAATGATGTTTGGAAAAATGGAGGGCGGGAGTATTCATGAGCATGGACACTATGCCACAAACTGTCCACGAAAGAAGAACAATAAGAAGGAATGCTAGCTAATGAATGGTGAGCAAAGAAGTTGCACTCAGAAATGCATTGAGCTTAGAAGCAACAAAAAAATTAGCTAAGAGTCTTCATATGAATCCAAGGCACTTTAAGGCATGCAAGAGAACTTTCCTTAACATTGTATTGTCATTCATCCATTTTTGTAATTATAACATTAGGTTGTAAGCCCTAAAGAATGAAGGTGCATGTAATTTAGGAAGGAGGTGTGTTGGAACCCAAGTAGATAGATAAAGAAATGTTCAATTGAGAGGCAAGGCCTAGAACCACACCATCCCCATCCTCCAAATGATCAATATTGTTAGATAACGATGACTAAAATTGGTGTATAGGTGACTTAATTTATAAGGATAAAATTTATACATGAGGTTGGAAAACATTCAAAAATAATTGAATCAAGAGCGAAAAGGGAAAATATATCAAGAGGCACACATATTAAGGGCCTATGTCAGCCAAAGTCAAACCAATGGCCAAATGCTTTTTCCTTGATACCATCTCGACTTAAAAAAATGAAACTAAATATAAACATATATGTCAAACAAAATACTCCAATACCTACCATAATTAGTTGCATGTTGTTCAAAATATTGAATGAATGACATGCAGACTCTAATTTTGTTTTAAAGTGTCTCGCTTTTCGAGGAAAATACACGAATGTTGAAGGTATATTATATGTGCTTCTTTGTATTCAAGAAAAAAGATAATTTATGTGAGAATTGTACAAGATGGGATGTCAAAGATAAAAAATCACACTTGCAAAACCAACCTTTAAGGAGTACAATATTCAATGCATGTAGCATAGTTTTAGAGAATCACATGGGCTAATGACTAGGCTAGGTACGATACTGAACCTGTCTCATTCTAAACAAGGTATTAAGGATAATAAAATATGATTAATGAACCTAGCTATGGGTTGGATATAGAGCATTCCATGGATTTAGGCTAAGTTTCTAAGGCTCATCATCATAACTATATCTTCAATAGAAAGGTTTGGATCGACCCACAACCAATAATCTAAACTTCCTTTAAGAGTTATAATAAACCCCTTCATTATGAGGAAGAATAAAATGTATTTTTTAGGGGTTGAGTCATGTGTTGGATTCATATGTCCTAGAGGTTCCTACATGATAAATAAGCTATGAATATATAAGAGGCATATAGTAAAGCATGGAATGAGGGAAGTTGTGTGGCAGTCCTATAATTTAAGCATAAAATTGATATTAAATTGAGTATAAAAGAGGCCTCTAATGAAGTGTGTACTAAAAATTGGTCAATGGAAGGTGTTGGAGTTTCATTCCTAGCCTAGATAGTTCTCAACAATAAAATGATTTTACATTTAATAAAGATTTTAGATTTTTACAACTTGGTTTGAACTTCATTTGTAGTTTTCTTAAACAGGTGGTATTTTATAACATGAAAAATAAATGTTTCATTTAAAATATTCCTTGCTACCATAACCACTTCATCCCCTAAAATTAGGGTTTCCTCTCACCTTTTCCTCAACAAAATACAATCTCAAACCTTCGTTCTAATAACAACAAATAAATAGTGTGCATAATTTTTAGTCTCTGGCTCTCCCTTTCTCTCCCTCTCCCTCCTTTCATCCCTCCCTTTCTTTCCTTGTCCCTACCTCCCTCTCCATGTCTCCCTCCATTTCTTCCTCTCTGTCCTTAATGGAAAAACTAGAATCCAAACCCCGAGAATTGGATACCCAAATATTTATGGCTTTCCATCCAACTGCTAAACCCCCTAACCTTCCATTAGCATCCAAGGAAATGAAACTCCACCCCTTTAGCAGGCCTTCTAGAAAACTGACAACATAAACACCATATCTTGACAATTGTCACCAACAACTTGGATGATGTGTTGCAGAGAGGAGTTGCACCATTTAGCTTTTCCTCAATGCCCAAACCTCCAATCTAGAACCCTTTTCTAACCTAATATGTCCTTTCCTCTAGATGGATAGTCCTAAGTAAGAAAATGGAAGCTTATAGTTTTTAGCTAGGTGCCCATACCTATGGCCCCACCTATACCTAAAAGGTATTCCTTCATAACCCAATATCTGAATACACTCCACCCCAATCCCGATATCCATGCCTTCTATAAGCCCTTCTATGAGGTCCATATTAACCAAAATATGGGTGTATGTCTTAATCCCCATCTCTAGATATGTAGATTCACGGGCTAAATAAGATCCCAATGATTTACCTATATCTTTGAAAAATAGGGCATCCCAATAGGTAGGAGGGAGACTTAGAAGATGAACCTAGACTGGGGCCATATCTAGTCTCTCCTACTTTGCATCGAAGAGGGACATCTAGAAATTGAAAAGGATAGGAGATGAATCAGTTTTCTAAACCATTTGTTGTACCTTCTGGGTGTCTGCTGCATCTTTGAACCACAAGTGAATCTAACCTTGGGCTAACAGTGACAAATATGGATAAAATTTTACAATAGGTAAGATTTCATTGTCCGCCCACACGTTTAGGGTTGAGGACCTGAATTTTCAACCCCTTACTTGCCCCACCAAGGATTTTTGGGACATTTCCTTAGTATTTTGAATGGTGAAGTTGACTCCTAAAAATAGAGAAAGCAGGACTTTGTTCTTCTTCTTGACACTACAATGGATTTTCCTCTTCCTCGATTTCTCATACTCCTTTTGAATCATAATTCCTTCTTATTCATAAGAGTGTTTCTCCCTAAAAACCACAAGACCATTCATGATGTTAGTTTGACCTTTTTCTGTTATCGAGGCAAGGCTCTCCTTCACTAATTCACTGAAGGAGGGTGAGGTTGATCGCACTTGAGATGAAGGATATACATGAAAAAAATCTAGAGAGGCTTCTGAGAGTGAAGAACCCCCACTGTGTTCAAAAAATTCTGAAAACCCTAAGGAAGTAGTAACACATTGTATGTCTTCCTCCAATATCTGGGACAATAGGGAAACTAAACTTAGAGCCACACACCCCAAGAAGAGTTCTCTAGCCCCTGACAAACATCCTCAGGCCCCGAGCTAGCTGAAACTAAAGGACCCAAATAGTGCGTGACTGGAGCAAGGGTTAGGGCCTTCAAACCGCTAGATAGTTGCCTATTGAATTCTTAACTTTTCTTTCTAAAGATCTGGTAGGCCTAGAAACTACGGTATGGTGACCTTCTAAGTTGACTTTGAAATGTGAATGGATAAAATCCTTGGGACTAGACCAAATTTGTTGAAAACCCCCCTCCTCTAGTTCATAATCCACCAACTCCTCCTCCTCCATGTGGGTCCAATAATAAGCAATCAACATCTCATCTTAAAAGCATATTTGATGAGTAGTTGCGTGTCTTCAAAGGGTTTATCATGGCGACCATTTCTCTACAAAATATATATCACGTGGATAAAAAAATCATGGTTACCATTTAATCTTATCTTGCATTTTGACAATGATATTAGAGACTAGCATTGTCTAGAGCCTGTTCACTCTTTGTCAAAACTACGATGCTTTCTTCACGTGCAATTTTTCCATGGGCCTCTAGGGTTTCTCTAGTGTTGAATTATTCTCCTATGGTAAAGATGTTGTAATGTTCTCTTTAACATTTTGATTCCGTCAAAATAAAATAAAAATTAAAAACATAAAATTAATAATTAAACCAATCTAGATCTATCTTAACTCTAGATCTACCAAAGGTCTAGAGGGAAGAATCAAATCTCTTGAGGTTCAAACCTCTTTAGATTTGATCTCTAGACACTTGGTAAATTCAAAATGAAGATGAATCTAAATTAATCATATACAATGAAAAAAAATAAAAATATTTATTATATTGGAATTATTATATTGTGATAAATGTTTTTGACCCTTCCGATTAAAATGATTTGAGTCATCCGAAAACCATTTTCCCACTCGATTTAAATTTCAAGAGGGTATTGTCATGGAGGATTGGCGGACAAACTAAACGATGGAAAACCAAACATAGAGCATTCTGTTACCAAAACAGTAGAGCAGAGCTAGAGCTACATGAGGGGAGCCTTAACACCCTCTCATCGATATTGAATGCATTGAAGAGTTCGACTCGAGCAAAGATGAAGAAGCGATTATTCAGTTTCAAGAAGAAGAAGGAGGCCCCTCCTCCATCTGTTGAGAGGCATACAAGAAGGTAAGAGTTTAAGAAATTATTGCATGTATAATGTAGCTGCTCTGCCATGGAATCAGAAATCAGACCATAATCTGTGCACTCTCGCAAGACAGGGCAAACTCCACAAGGAATGTTCGTAAATGATGACCACTCCTGAATTTGAGCTTGGGAACCTCTATAGCAGCAGTCTCTGGTTCCCGTGCTTATCTCTTCTTCCACATCACCATTTGCTTGAGCTCTTCAACCTTCAATTCCACCTTTGATATCCCTGATTTTCTCACAAAATCAGCAACACTCTCAATAGTGGCTACACCCTGCTGCAAGGTGAACTGCAAACACTGTTGCTTAACAATGTTAGTGAACTATATATCAAATTTTAGCCCTGTGTACCATGCATCTCCATTTATCTCCTTTGAAGGTGTCAATTCTGCTAGCATATACACCTTCATTGCTCGGTTAGAAACACACTTCACCCCTTTTATTAATTCACGAGCTTCTATATTTTTCAATGCTTTGTTAACCTGTGGCTGCTGTAAATTTGTTTCTCTTTTCATATCTTTTGTCCATATACCCATATTTCCAGCATTTTTTATGACTTGATATATGAGCATATCTTCAGATGAGAGGCCCTTAAACCTTACAGATTCTTCTTTCGTCTGTTGCTTCTAAACTATGAAATCACCCTGCTTGAAAACCTGGAGTTGACAATTTTGAAGCAGGGCATTGAGTGCCTGAGATCTAACATTGAGATCAACATCTTTAAGATTTTACTCCATGATTTTATATGTCAATCCATCAGAGAAAGTATTGAAAAGATCCAATATTCTATTGATGATAGTAGCCATTTGTGAAGCTGATGTTGCGATCTCTAAGATCTTCAAAATTGTAATGGGCTTCGAACCCTAGAACAGTATGTGCATTTGCAGTGTCTAATTATCCCGATTTCCCCATTTAGAGTATGGGCTTCGAACCCTAGCCACAGTATGTGCAATGCGTGGCCTCAAGCAGAAACCAAAACTGTATGTATATATGCTCTGCATTTTGAACATTTGTGTGGCTATTACTATGTTTTGATCACAGAAAACAAAATTATGCACAACTAAATTTTGATAATTTGGATACCAAATGTAGAATTGAGTGATGCCTGAAGCATTGTTTGGTGGGGGACAATTTCTAACCAGTGGATTCAGTTTCGAACTACTTTATGAACAGTCCTAACTTATTTTTCAGTTTTTTTCGTGTCAAACACATCAATGTCCTTTTCCAACATATATTATTATCATTTACTCATGCAACCTGCTGTGCATAGGGTTTCAATGTTTCATTTTCTAGTTGTCACTGCAGAGGCAACCATGCCCTCCTTTTTCCAAGCATTACTAGCTGTAAAAATTTTGCGTTATTGTTTACAAAAGGGGTAGGTAGGTGTCATTTATTCGAATCTTTATCATCATTACTCACAAGTTAATTCAATGATATCCTGCATCCCATAGATTTAATGTCTTAGCTTACTATGATCTATGATATATCATAGCTCAGATTCTCATTGTTTTCTTTTAGAGCCAAACATTTTGCAAAGATTCATCTTTTGGTGAACATCATGAAACCTTCTTTAGAGATTCTGATGTGCTCTTTTGATTTTGAGTTTGCATTCTTGAATTTGAAGTGTGCTTTGAATTTTCTTTAACTGTTCCTTCACATGAATTGTATTCAATTTCTTATTGTTTGTCCAAACACGAAAGAGCTATAGATAAAAACCTGTTGATGTATGTTGTATTCGGTGCTACTTTCTAACTTGTAATCCAAGGGACTTAATGCAATAATCCATTGTATCCAGGAACATGGATCTGTGCTTCTATCACCATTGACTGCTTCAACTTACTGTTATTATTTTGGCACTATGAACGGAACTTTTCCAGATGCTTACTTTGAGATTGCTTATGCCTGGCATGTGATACTGATTTGTTTGTCCATTTTTGTCTGGGCCAGGATTATTTGGCAAATGCATCAACTGTGACATTGGATATACTGTACTTTTAGAACACGTGCTTGCGGAGAGGGACCGAAGGTATGTTTTTTCTTCTTCTAATTCTTGTTTTAGTTTGATTCATATCCTTACCACAAGAATAAACTATGTGGTGTTTGAATGAATAGTTGTTTGTGTTTGTATCGAAATATGTGAGATGCTCTACACCTTGCTTGGGGTGGGTGGGTCCGTCAATAGTTTATTTGCATGTAATTACATTTAATCTATACTATGTGTTAGGTGCATCGAATATAATATCCCAAATCCATCTAATTTTGGTTTCGATAGGGTCAATATTGCATATCTTGAGTTCAGAGAAATGACTGATATATTAAATATTGAAATTTGAGATATTCAACCTCGAGCTTTGGAACATTGATGTGCATATCAAACACAATTTTAGATGTGTCTGTGCTAGTGTATACTGATTTCCATTTGATATTAGTGCGAGTAATCTCATTTGTTGTGGAGCTGACTCTATTTAGTTTGGAGGCTTTACAGGTTTTTGTCATTTGGGTCAGAAATGCAAGTGTGCATTTTGATAAGCAGTTTCGTTTTGCTTTGTATATTTGTTACTCTTTGATGTTGTTTATTTTTGGGAAGCATAGAGAATGAATGGAGTTAATGCATGCCATTGGGTTCTTAGTCTATTTATGATTTGTATACTGTGAAAATTTCTGAGCACAAAAATCCTACTGCTAAATATTAATTTACTTCTCCTACTTGTTTTATTATGCACAAGTTATTTAACTGAAAATATTCAAAAAAACTTCAAGGTAAACACAACTAGCAACCTACACAAATACAGATCATTTACTGAACATCACACACATATGACAAAGGACACAAATTTTTCGGACAAATGTCCTCAGAAAACCCAATGCGGGAAAACCGGTGCAACAGATATGAGTGTTTATTATTATTAAGCAACAATATTCTGAGTACATCTAGGGTGCCATAATCCGGCTCACCCAACAAAGAAAACCTTGGCTACAAAGAAAATGTGAGTTTTACCTCACTCCCACAAGTCCTGGCTGATCTGGATGAGCCATTAGTGAAACCCCAACTAGCTTTGCACAATCTATACGCTTCCACTATGTAAGGTTGCGTGGCGCTAACTGAGGGACTACGTCACCCTTGCTCTGTGCTGATCAACTTCTACCAGAGTCCGGTTTCAGCCCTGCCAGCTCGGAAACCCTAGTCTCTAGTTGAATTTCAGACTTTCCTTGGAGGCTTTGCGCTGCCCCTGCGTGGGCCTGCGTCACCCTCTTTAGGGATTGCGTCACACCCTCTGATGGTTGCACTGCCTCCATTGCGTCTCTGTTTCCCTTGCTCTGCATTGTACTCTTGGTCCTCCTGACCAATCACTACATCCGCCCCTCACTGCTTCTCTAAATCACTCAGATCTGATCTTCGTCTGAGCACTGCTCCGTTAGAAGAATTCGATCTCTTAGATTATGTGTGTGTGTTCTCCAATTGACCCCAAGCCCTTCCTTTATACTTTTCTCGTTGACAAATCAATGGCTATGATCTTATCACTAATCAATGGCTAAGATTAAAAGAAGCTTGATCCACGTCACTTAGAATGTTCTCATCACATGTGTAAACTAATTCACTTTATTTTTTTTAATTTCCCTAAGTTAGACTTAGGGTCCCCATTAAAAAATTTAATTATTTGAATAAATTTTACACCAGATGGAATTTCTCCAAACGCTTTTCTGGGTCTTGGAGATCTCATGTGTTCTAGCCCCTCCACAAATTTTTGGAGATAGAGCACATCCGATGCTACCCCAAAATCTCAACACTCCCTCTTAGCGAGGAGTGTGCTCTAGCAATAGTTCCCCACTGAAGTGTCACCTTGATCTCTGGCATCAGTCTCTGCGTTGATGCTTGGACTGCTGACCTCCATCCACTACGATGCTGCTCTCTGTACTGCTGCCTGTGTCACTACCACTGACATAGCCACATCTGTACTGCATCTCCCTCTCAAATTGTTGCATCATGCTGCCCATAGCATCGCCACTGCTAACTGCTGCACTGCAACTCAATTGCTGAGAAGTAAGCAACTGAAGGACCACCACCCAATCACCAGACAAGTCAATCGGGCTACATCTCATCACTGAAGCACCCTCTGCTGCTACGCTGCATTGTCTCTCTGAAGCTCTGCGATGTTTGCTGCACTGTACTATGTAAGCATTGCCTT
Organism: Pinus albicaulis; assembly: GCA_034641835.2. Lineage (NCBI taxonomy): Eukaryota > Viridiplantae > Streptophyta > Pinopsida > Pinales > Pinaceae > Pinus > Pinus albicaulis. The sequence goes on from CM076571.1 coordinate 256,648,604, forward strand.
TGCGCTACTGTCTCTCATCTGCGCTGCTCCAAACTTCAGCATCCCAACACTGCCTCTGCTTCTCCATGATTTTCTGCACCAAATTCTCCAGTCATCCTATTATTTTTTTAAGGCTCTCGTAGCTCGTATGTGATCCAAGAGTTTGGGCAACTCAAGGATCTTGCCTTCCCATCTGTAGCTTCTCTACAGATCTATATCGCCCCACCTTTTCTCTCAAGACATAAGCACTCATGGCCACATCATCCTCACTATCACTGTCCCCTCTAGTTGTTGCGGCCTTGGAATATGAAGCTTCCTTGTCCTTCCTCTTAGGACAAGTGCTGGCGAAGTGTCCAATTTCTCCACATCTAAAGCACCAAACCTTGGAAAGTTCCTTCTTCTTCCCTTGCTGTCGCTGTCCCTTTGATGTTAGGGCTGCAATCTCCCTCCTCCTTTTGTCGAAGGATAGCTCACATGTCACCCCAATTTGGGAGTTGTGCTATGCCCAAGATGCTTTGGACAAAGGTCTCCCACTCATCAGTGACTGCATTCAGGGCAGTCCTCACCAAGAGCCCTTCATCCGGAGTTGCCCTCATGGCAATCAATTGATCTCATATCGTTTGCAATATGAAGAGGAAGGGATCAATCTCCTCTCCCTTGTGCATTTGGAACATCCGCATTTGGTTATCTAGAAGCATCTTCCGTTGGATGAAGCTGCCTTGATACAACGTGGTCAAACATTTCAACATATCATGTGTCTTCCTCTTCTCGAAAATGTGTGGTGCCACATGATCATTCACCCCATCCATGATCAAGCGCTTTGCTCGTGCCTAATTTTCGTTGAACTTATTTAGAGCATTCACATTGGTGGGCACAACTAGGACATTTTTCACGTGGTCTCTGATATCTTACTCCTTTAGGACTGTTATGATTTTGGCCTTCCAAATCACAAAGTTAGACACACCGTCCAACCTATCCCGATCTCTCAGTCCGTATGGGGCCATATCTGCTCAAACTATCGAAATATATACTCTTCTCCCTTCTACTACTGCTGCACTCAATAGAAGACCGGATCTGGGTTTCTTGGTGTTAGAAAAACTCTAGAGATACTTCTCCCTTTGACAAGTGATTTCCCTCTCAAAAATCCTTCGCCAATTGTGCTGAATCAACCCTCTATGATCACCCTCTTGATCGAATCTCAGAGCTTTAAAAATCCAAAAAACTGATTGGTAAGGAGGCTTTAAAAATCCACTTGTCATATTATTGCATATTTTATTTCAAATTTACACCAAAAATGTCACTGTAATCTTCTAGAGTTACAAAATCGTAATATTCTTTTAATACGTTCCTGCATACTGGGAATCAACAAGATTACTTTTATTTTCAGAATATCAAATGTATTTTTGACAAAAGTCTCTATCACTATATCCTTGCTATCCACAACATCTACTATTGTCTGTTGAGTAGCATCTTCAACCACTTCCTTACCAATACAAGACATGTTGAATCCATATACATTTCCCAAAACGATAGACTAGTTCCACCTTTTCCAACACCAGCCACATACATCTTAGCTATGTTTGGAAGGATTGCTCCACCAGGTTTCAACCAATGATCACGAGCATAAATAACTGAGCTGAGCAATGATTCATAAAACATGCATTATCCCATCCACTCACTCACTATCCCATCTACACTTGGACTTTCAATTGCCATGCAGTTTTCAATATCTTCTATCATGTTGTGGACTACAGTAATAACTCCATGCGAGTTTTGATTTTTGGCATTTTCACTTTCTTCTTTGAGCATGTTATTTTGTTTTCCAGCTTGAAAAGCTACAAATTCCATCTTCTCAGTTGCTTCAACTGCAATTACTTTTACAACTCCTACTTAAGATTCTTTTACAACTCCTACCTAGCTAAGATTCGTTTACGACTCCTACCTAATGGCCACCTCCAAATGTTTATTTTTCATTAATTCTAGGGGAGAGGGAATTTTTTGGTGTATTGAATGGGGAAAGGGGAAATAAGGGTATCATGGATGGGTAGAATTGAGAGTTACTGAAATCTATGATTCTAACATTAGGGAATGAGATGGGGCCTTATGACCTGAGGGCAGAGGGGCTAGTGGGGATAGAGAGAAGGCAATAAGAGCAATTGATAGGGGGACCCCCAATAGTTGTGATAAGGGGACTAGGGGCCCTATTATCACAACCCATAAGCCCTTAACCCATAACCACTAAATTCCCTATCCCCGTAACCCCCAAACCATAATCCTTTAACCCCTACACTTATAACTCATAACCCATTAAACCCTTGATCCCTTAAACCCTAAGCCACTAAACCCTTAACCCCTAACTACTAACTCAGAATCCCTTAACCACCCTTAAAAGTCACGAAAATGTAACTTTTGGAAGTAGTTTTGGACAATCACCCCCCCCCCCCCAAATGTCATTAGAATTACACTTTTAGATGCGGTTGTTAAGTGACCGCCTCCAAATGTCAAATTTTCATAACTTGTATAAGGAGTAGAAGTCTAGTGCCTAATCTGATACTACTCCATGATAACTTTGATTAGTTTGGACGTGAATTGCGTTTCATGGTTGGTAATGACCTCTCTTGGCACACCGAGCCTAGTAAAAATATCCTTATAAAGAAAATTGACAATCTCCTGTTCATTTGCTGGAGCCAACGCCTTGGCCTCGACCCATTTCGTAAAATTGCCAGTGAACACTAGAATATATTTCTTCTTTCAGGACATTGGCGTGATCAGGTCTACAAAATCAAGGGCCCACCTTTTGAATGGTTTGACCGATACTTGGGGTTGTAACGACATTTTTTTCACTTGAACTGGCCTCCCCATCCTATAGTAGTTATCACATTGGCTGGTATGGGGGATGATTAATCAAAAGGGCTTGAAGTGCCATTGCATGGGGCTTCATTTGATTCAATTCCATGTTGCGTATTTTTTTATTAAACAAATGGTACCCATGGTGAGGAGGTCTTTACCTTTTTAATTGCATGAAAAAAATGTCAAGGGAGAGGGCACCATTAGGTTTTCCCATTGAACCCTAATTCGCCCAAATTTAAATTCACTCCTTCATGTTCCATTGTATTTGATTCTTGGTTGTTTGCCCGGAGCACATGATATACATAAATGGAAGAGAATTAACTATTATATGATGAATAAGAAGTTTAAAATCACCAACAACAATCAAAGACGAAAAATGATGTTCTTTTGTCAACATTAATCCTTCATTGAACCTCAATTCACCCAAATTCTATTTCACTCCTTCATTTTCCATTGCATCTGATTATTGGTTGTTTTCCCCGAGCACATGATATACATAAATGGAAGAGAATCAACTAATATATGATGAATAAGGAGTTTAAAATTGCCAACAACAATCAAAGAAGAAAAATGATGTTCTTTTGTCAACATTAATCCTTGAAGTAATGCATATGCTTCCACTTGATTGCTTGAGATTGATCTTATTCCCCATACATAAAACAATTCTATTTTTCCTTTGGGACAAAGGATAACCCCTTCTACTACATTATGTTTGCTAGTTTGTGACAATTTCTTCTCCATACTAGGTATAAAACACCACACCATTTTTTTTAAATGGTGGGAAAACTTATCACAACTCAATGGCCAAACCAAGAACAAGGACAATCATCACTGGTTGTTATCTGCTAATGCAGGTTGACTCGTCACTATTATTCAAGTAAAACCACACCACCTGTAATTACCTGCTAGTGGTCCATAATGGGACAAACTTTTACTCTTGCGAGATGCCTCTAGGTCATGGGCCATTGACTTGTTTCCTTACATTTGAACAAGATGAGTATGATGCGCAACTAGCTCATTCCAAACCCGATAAGAGGAGTATGAGGCCCATGTATATAACTAGTCCTTGAATATTTATATGAATATTTTGTTTCATTTCTTCTATCTTTGAAGGATATTGACAATTTTCGAGTAGACATGGCTTCTCGAGCAATGAAGAAGCATGCACGAACATCAACCCTCAAAATGGCATCGGTGAAAACCCCAAACAAGACCCTTAAGAGTGTCAAGAAGGCCTTGCTGATGAAGCCTGAGCCAAAAGTTGTTGAAAATGTCGAGAAACTAAAAAACCAACTCCTATGGAGGACATCAGAATTGTCGAGGTTCCAGTAAAGAAATGGAAAAGCAAAAAAATTGGGAAGTTAAAAAAGCAATGCCAAAAATTTCGTCGCTCCTAAGAAGCCAACCCCTCTGAGTGAATTTGGGCCCAACAAAGGTAGAGTTTTAGGGTCTATCTTATAAACATATCAAGTTGTTTGTTAGGGTTTAAATTTGTGCGTATGAAACGATTAGGATATGTTAATTAGAATAATTTGAGGTTTAATATTTTGTCACCATGATATTAATTGATTTTTGTTTTATTAAGAAAATGTATCATCTTCTTGTGTTTCAGATTTTCGTATATATAGAAAAATGATTAGCAACACTCTTGGTTTATAGGGTTACACAATTTTTGTGCTATTTTGATCTTGTGCCAAAGTTTGCGCAAATTATCTCCATCATGCACTAGGGTTCTTACATGGTCTTCTTGCAACTTGTATCGACTACCCTCTCGAATCCTGTAGCCAAAACCCCAACTAGGATATGGGCGTATATTTTTTATGAGAGTGATCATCAAACTCAACAATATATCATAGGTTTATCATTACTAAAACTGAAAGGAAATTTTTAGTTAATCTAGGTACATGTAAAACACCATTGAGCTCAAAGATATCACCCAATGGCATTTGGAGTGAGATAGATCCCATTCTTGCTGTTGCATATTTGAAATCATCATCAAACATCCACTTGTATGCTTGCCTCATACTCTTGAAGTTTCCCAAAGGCCATATGTTTGGATGCTCCACTATCCATGTACCATCTGACACCATCATGGAGAAGTATGTCACAACCTTGAATGAAAGCTCATCCACTCTAACAAATATTGTTTTTGTTGTTATTGCTCGCCCTTCCCCTTCTTTTGAGGACACTAATAAGCATAATTGTCAAACTCTTGACACATGAAACACTTGATATGGCCCAAGCATTTCTTACCATTGATTAAAGGAACCTGAATTCTCTTTCTCTCCTGCTGACCTATACTAAGTCCCCTTTTTTTCTGGCATTCAATATATTTATAGTGAGGGTTAGAATTTTTCTCTTTCATCTCTATACCTTCAACTTGCTCTAGTTTTTATTTTCTTGGATAAAATCATGCCATAACTTCTCAAGAGTCAAAAGTGGAAAGCTTTCTCGAGCATAGGCACCTTAGACATAAGGTTTCCATGAAGATGAAAGCCCATTCAAGGTTGTCTACCGAATCTTCATGCTTGAGCTCTTTTCAAGTTGTTGCACATTGATCATAGAGTTTATTAATTTTTATCAAAGAAGTGGCTGCAGTATCTATTTTGTTGATTTATGTGGCTCTAAGCTTGATCCTTAGAAGCATATTTCAATTGATGTTCTCACCCCGATATATAGTGAAGATAGCATCAAACATCCCGTAACTGATGGTTTTACTGATAATGTGTGGGATCCTTCATGGAGTCCAGGATGACTTGCTTTGTTTTGGCCATCTTATTTTTATTTTTTTGTCAACATTCAACTTTGGTCTTTACAAATTCCAAAGATCATTATCCTCCAACAACATCTATATTTTCACTTTCATGGTATGAAATTGGAGGGACCTTATAATCTGTCTTCGTATCTAAGATTGAATGTAGTAAAAATAATACTCTTGGATTACACCGTTAGAAAAAATAGATAAAGTACCTAAAGACAAACTATCATAGGTCCATAGTTCTTTTCTCAAGCATGAATCCAAGGCATCCCACTTTTGAAACCTTCTGATAACTTCCTATCCCAAGTAGAAGTCTGGGGTTATTGGAAGGCTTCAACAAACATGCGCTTTAGCTATGAGAATTCCATTGGATTCAGAGGTATCTCACAAAATGTTTCCCTGAGACTATCAGTCTCTTCTCTTGTCTTTGTGTGGTCAGTCACTTCTCTTGTCATTTTTTGGGTCACTCCTTTTAGCCCCAAGTACATCACAGTACTCCAGGTTCAAAGTGTAGGATAAAGAATACAGAGGAGTGGAATTTGTTCCATCTTTTTATGATTACATCCCTTAGGGTGCCAGACAAAAGTGGGCCCCACTCCTTAAGAAAATGTTGAATTCTTTCCAACAAAATGTTGACACCCTCCAAAATGTCACATCAATATCCCAAAGTAATAAAAAATCAACAAGTGGCTCCATTATGGAGAGAAAATATCGACTTGATCACATCAAGCCTCGTGAAGAATGGTAATTCTAATCCAAATTGTCTTTTGAAGTTTGCCACTAAAGACTGAACCATGGAAGATAATTTTGTCCTCGTTTCTACTAATTGTTTAAACATGATATAGTCAAATTCAAATCTGGTTTCTCCAACCTTTAGAGTTGAAGATCAGCAAATTGTCGGTATACTGCTTCAGCATGTTGGTGGGTAGCAATAAAAATTTGAATTTTTATTCCATTTTCACTCACAATTTTCATCCCTTGAACTTCAACAACGATATATTTCATAGGAAAATTTAACCTATGAAGCAAACATGGTCAAAAAAATATGGTCTGTTACTTTGCGTGAGCATTTTCTTTGATCACCTGCATGACATTTGAAGGACCAATGATCTTAATTGCTTCTGATTTTTTAGCACCCCAATCAATTGCCTTCTCCTCCCCTGCAGTTTCCATAGCCCTCAAGAAGTATGGACCTGCAAGAGATAGAGTCATATTGGTCTAACCATCAGAAATATAATGGACAAGCCATTACAACTCCAACAAGTACCAGTCAGTTCTAGAATTCTCTATAGCTAATCTCTACTTTAGAAAGAGTAGTGTGTAGTTTCTCGAAGTTTGGTCCCTTGTACCTCCTAGGTGCTTCATTGACCACCTTAAGCAAGTCTTGAAAACACATTGACCACACTATATTGAAGGGTATACCACATGAAAATTCAAAGCCATTACAACTCCAACAAGCACGGATTGGTCTTAGAATTATCTCTACAGTGAATCTCTCCTTTCATAAAATAGTAGTGAATACTTTCTCAAAGTTTGGCCCCTTGTAACCCCCATTTTCTTAACCACCTTTAGCATGTACTGCCAATATTTTGACCGCATTACATTGAAAGGTGTTCCATATGCAAATATGGCCCTGGAAACTCTGTTTTTCGTCTCATCCTTTCACCAATATAACATTTTTTGCCAAGGGTCCACTATTAAGTCACTTGCATGGATATTCAACGGTTAAGGGAACATGTTATCCCTATTTTGGGATTGCTTTCTTGCTTGGGGAACTTGGACAAATAGGCTTCATCATGTTCCCTTTGAAATTAATTTCTTTTTAGGAGACAGCTTCACAAAACTAAACTCGTTCAAAGGGTGTTTTAAGAAAATGGATTTTAACTATAGTGTAGGACACACTATAAGCCAACTTAATTGCTGCAATTCTGCAAGCACCTTCCACCAAAGGCTTATTTTCCTTCTTCCCTATCTTTTTCATATCGGTCTAACCATCAGAAATATAATGGACAAGCCATTACAACTCCAACAAGTACCAATCAGTTCTAGAATTCTCTGTAGCTAATATCTACTTTAGAAAGAGTAGTGTGTAGTTTCTCGAAGTTTGGTCCCTTGTACCTCCTAGGTGCTTCATTGACCACCTTAAGCATGTCTTGAAAACACATTGACCATAGAAATATTGGTCATATTGGTCTAACCATTAGAAATATAATGGACAATCCATTACAACTCCAACAAGTACCAATCAGTTCTAGAATTCTCTGTAGCTAATCTCTACTTTAGAAAGAGTAGTGTGTAGTTTCTCGAAGTCTGGTCCCTTGTACCTCCTAGGTGCTTCATTGACCACCTTAAGAAAGTCTTGAAAACAAATTGACCACACTATTTTTAAGGGTATACCACATGAAAATTCAAAGCCATTACAACTCCAACAATCACAGATTGGTCTTAGAATTATCTCTACAGTGAATCTCTCCTTTCATAAAATAATAGTGAATACTTTCTCAAAGTTTGGCCCCTTGTAACCCCTATTTTCTTAACCACCTTCAACATTTATTGCCAATATTTTGACCACATTACATTGAAAGGTGTTCCATATGCAAATATGGCCCTGGAAACTCTGTTTTCCGTCTCATCCTTTCACCAATATAACATTTTTTTCCAAGGGTCCGCTATTAAGTCACTTGCAGGGATCTTCAACGATTAAGGGAACATGTTATCCCTGTTTTGGGATTACTTTCTTGCTTGGGGAACTTGGACAAATAGGCTTCATCATGTTCCCTTTGAAATTAATTTCTTTTTAGGAGACAGCTTCACAAAACTAAACTCGTTCAAAGGGTGTTTTAAGAAAATGGATTTTAACTCTAGTGTAGGACACACTATAAGCCAACTTATTTGCTGCAATTCTGCAAGCGTCTTCCACCAAAGGCTTATTTTCCTTCTTCCCTATCTTTGTCACATACTTCTATAGAGGGAAATCAACATGAGATTCTGAAAACTATTCAGCAAATCAGCAACATAAGTTGGGTGGAAAATCACAGAACCAAAAGAACTACTTGGAGATGGAAAATATGCATTAAAACGAAAGAGGGAAGCCCTTGCCTTACACCATATGTAGCATGGATCTGAGTGCAAATGTTGTATACCCACATCAAGGCTGATTTGTAACTAACATAACATATATGTAGGTTTGGTGATAGTGGTAGATTTTTCATTTTTAAGAGCCATGGAATGAATTATGAAGGATTCAGTTTTGAGACCATGCAGTCTTCTAAACAATTCCAATAAGAACTAAATAGTGGATTATAAATTGCAAATAACCACAGTCCACAACCAAAAGAGAAACATGCATATACCACATGAAAACCACAACTACCAATAGAAGAAGTTAGATATAGTTCTTCTGTTGTCCCATCCAATTTTTGAAGACATCTTTTGGATGGAAATCTCATTGATTTATGTAACCTGTTATAATCCTTTCATCTTGCCTCGGAAGAACACCACAAAAGAGTTCTAATGAAGTAGTCTTACACCAACATTAGATAGAGACAATTTGCATTGAAAACTTTGGATGAAAATTCGAATAAATTATGTTATATCCTTTTCATAAAATATTCTAACAGAACACCAGCAGATTTTGTAAGGAACTATTATTACACCAACATAAAGAAATTTGAACTATGGTACATCAACATATAGAAGCTGCCTATAGTTCCTGAGTATTGAAGAAATCTTGTAATGGAATCATCTTCAAGGAATCCTTCTTCATGCTCTTAATAACCTGAAAAGAAGTTAAAACTCCGGAAACTGTGGTTATGATAGGAATTTTATATGCTAATGCCATTCGTATCAACTTCCGCCCATATATTTGATATAATGCATCTCCTGAATTTGCAATCACCAGTAATTGAATCTGACCATTTGCAATCATGTCATATGCATGTGGGCGCTCTTCATGGAGTTTCAAAACTCTTTCCACTGGAATTCGTTCCATTTTCAACAAACTAGCTATGCTAGTTGTTGCAACAATTGTAAAACCAAGTTCAATGAATCTGTTTGCAATTGCTGGGAGTCTTGGTTTGGTGAAATCACTTAAACTTAAAAACATTGTGCCTACAAGAGGCAATTTTTTATTTTCTACAATTTGTGCCTTGGAAAATGCCATAGGAAATTTAAATTCTATGCCCATCACTTCTCCAGTGCTTTGCATTTCAGGACCAAGAACCACATCACAGCCTTGAAAATTTTCAGATGGAAGGACTGCTTCCTTGACAGATACGTGACTTGGAATAACTTCCTGTATAAAACCAAAGTCTCGAAGAGATTTTCCTGACATAAGAAGCACGACATACTTTGCTAAGGGGTGGCCAATTGCCTTTGAGACAAAAGGTATTGTTCGTGATGCTCTAGGATTTGCTTCAAGAAGGTAAACTTCACCAGCAGGTGTGATTGCATATTGTCAATTCATCAGTCCACAGACGCCAAGCCTCTTTTCCAATTTAGATGTCCATGATCTAATGACTGACAAGTATACAGGTGACACTGTTTCCTTAGGAATAGAACAAGTTGAATCACCAGAATGCACACCTGCTTGCTCAATGTGCTCCATGATACCACCAATTACCACACTACCTTTAGAATCTGTCAAATAATCTACATCGATATCACAAGCATCTGCCAGGTACTTATCAACGAGTACTGGCCTTTCTGGGTCCACTTCTACTGTAGTTTCTAATTAATGCTTCTATTTGTCATCACTGTATACAATTTCCATTGCATGACCACCTAAAACATTAGAGGGCCTGACAAGAACAGGATAGCCAACCTTTCTTGCTATTGCCAATGCATCCTCATCACTCTTAGCAATACCACCTTGAGGTTGCTTGAATTTTAGCTCATCCAAAATTACATTGAACTTCTCCCTATCTTCAGCAGCATCTATTGAAGCGGGAGAAGTCTCCCAAATTCGCAAAAGACCTTCCCCACTTGCACCCACGGGCTTAAACTCATCGAGGTATTGTTCTATGGGTAGAGATAGATTCAAAGGTGTTTGCCCTCCAAACTGTACAATTATACCATCAGGCCTCTCTTTGTCAATGACATTCAAAACATCCTCTACTGTAAGAGGCTAAAAGTACAGTCTAACACTAGTATCGTAATCTATAGAGACAGTCTCAGGGTTTGAATTCATCATGATGGTTTCATATCCTGCATCCTTCGAAGTGCAAGCAACCTTAGAAAAATTCCATAGAGGTCAATAATTAGCCATTTAGATAGAGGAAAATACTCTAGCGAATAATGTAGATGAGTTCAGCCACAAAACCAATCGAGGTTTATCCCTCAGGTTATCTGAATACCCTCCTATTCTAGGGCTGAAATAATATCAAACAAAGGTTGTTCTTGTGTCTCAAATAAGCCAAATAATAGCCATTAGGGTCGAGACTCAAATAGCCACAATTATTAAGTGAATAGTGCTAAATAATGTCCAAAAGAATCCATAGTCATTAGTCCTCAAATGTGCATGTAGTGGACCTTGGAACAATGTGTAATCAACCTCATATTAGCCTGAGAAAGGGTCAAAATTCAGCCTCTGAGGTTGCCTTAGATGACATAGATGCAAGCCTCAGAAAAACACAGAAATTTTTCTTAGACTTAACATGAATTCATCCTCTTCTCCTCTGAATCTCCATGCAAAAAAAAACATAAAAACGAAACCTAAAATCACAAGTAGAATGGCCTCTTTCTTCTGTTTTGCGCTCTACCCCAGGCTTCAAAAATTTAGAGAAAACAATCTACTTGCCAATTCTCTCTTTTGGAGAGCAGACACGTTTCTTTTGATAGTGGTCGTGGATTATTTTTTGATATTATTGAGTACAAATGTGCCTCTGAAAATCATAATCTGTATGCCTCGCTCATGTATGTTTTGGATGATATTGCCTTAGAGAATATGATATGGATCTAGGTGATGGACAAATTGGAACCTTGTAGATGGCATGTGTATGCCAATGGCCACTAGAAACCTGAGTATGCATCTTACGTTGCAACCTAGAAACCTAGAAGCTGAACTTTATCAATTTATAAGATTTATAACCATCTACTAAGACTTGAAACATAAGATTTGAACTTTATCAATTTGACAAAACTTATAATATGACAGTCTTCTCTACATGGGTTACATGCTAGATGTCACCGTACACTACTTGAAGGTTGGAAGGACAAAATTTTCATTCACAGTTTTGTCTATACCTGATTTTTTCTTGTCAATTTTCTTCTCTTTGTAGTTTGATCTAATGTTAACTTTTAAGTGTTGTACTTAACAAATATGCAAACTCTCTTTAACATGCCCCTTTTGAGAAGTTGTTTTTTGTAAACCAATCATGCACTGATATGGAAATTGGAACTGATAATACGCTTCCCTATCTTTCTTGTAAATATTAGTTAGGGATCAACCATAGGATAGTTGTTTCTTGCTGGTAAAAAGGTATTGAGTTTGAAGGCACAACTCTGAACTTAAAACACCCTTAATTGTAAATATTTCTGGCTTTAATGGGTACCTTATGCCCTATTATTAAGGTGTTGCAAATTATGATAGAAATTATGATTATGGGTTTAGTTAATTCTATGGTTGTCTCATAGTGGTTTTTTCTCAGACACCACATATTCATTCATTCCAAAAACTAGGAACAGGATTTCGAATGCATCATAGTTTAGAGTATGAATATTATACTTGATTGTTTTAGTTAACTGGTTCTTGTCACACGGTGATGTTTGCTCAGACACCATTTGTTCATTCATTCCAAATAGGAATGGGATTTTGAATGCATATTAGGTCAGCTCACCTTGTTGAGCCATTAGATGATCCTAAATTCTTGGTCAATTGGATATGTTAGTTTTCTTTTCAATTGGTGTTGTTGGGGAGGTTAATTGGGATGGCTAGAAAATTTGTTTGAAAGGACTATAGTGTGAAGAGTAATGGGCGATAGTGATGTTGGACACCTTAATCCCCATAAAAAATTCTGGTAGAATAATCACCGCTGGAGAAGCCAACATCACTAGAGGTTTTTTCTATCACTGTCATGCTGATAAAGGGTTTGGCTTATTATTTTGTAGCTTCTAGTGGGTAGTATTTTTGTTTTTGGGATATCAATCTACCATTTGCTGAAATAATCCATTCTAGAATTTGCTACCTCCATGCAGACAAATCTTAGTTATGCATTCCTAGTAATCCATCTTCTTATGTTTGTAAATACGTCTTTCTTGTTTCCTCGGTGGAAATATTTGCTTCTGTATTTACATTAGTTCATGACATGGGTTTTATATCTAGAAATTTTCGCTTCCATGACGTTTCAGTCTTTCATCTTCAGAAATTGAAGTCCCAGTATTCTGCTATTTGCGTAAATAGGTATTTATGGATTTTTCTACCTCCCAGTAATCTTTCAATTTCTTCTATATGTATTCACAATAGTAATATTTTCTTGTCTCATCGGTTATTGTAGCATATGCATAGATTAATAGAAGACTGAGATTTAGTGAATGTTTTCAGTTATAATGGTTGTTAAACTGTAGGATTTAAATTGGAAATGGTAACTACCTTTTATTTTCATAAAAGTGTTTTTAGTCTTCGTTATCTTTGTAAATGTGTTGCTCTTGTTTCACAATAGGAGCAGTTGCTTTTAATATTTGTCTAGTTTGTTTGAGCAAGGGCATCCATGGTTTTGTGAAATTTCCCATTTCTAACGCTTATGCGTCTCTGGACCTTACAAATATAATTGGAGACATATATGGAGCTGGAATTAAAGAGTTTATGGTGCCAAGCTATATTTATTAAGCTGTGATGTAATCATCAGCCCTTATGCATCCATGGTTTTTTGAAATTCCCCATTTCTAGCGCTTATGCATCTTTGGAACTTACAAATATAATTGGAGATATATATGGAGTTGGAGTTAAAGAGTTTATTGTGCCAAGGTAGATTTATTAAGCTGTGATATAATCATCAACCTCTATCTTTTGAATTTATGTGCCAGGGCTTATGTGATTGTCACCGAATATTTTGTTTGTAAGCCTGTAAGTATAACATTAAGTCCGTGCTTGGACAAGGAAAATACTCAGAATTTTTTTACATTGTGATCTCCTTCTTGCATATGCCTATAAGCTGGTATTGTTTACTATCACTCTTAAAGTGGGGCTACATATGATGTCATAGTTCAGTACATTTTTGTAGGTTTAAACTCTACAGAAATTGCCAAGAAAAAAAAAATTGGCATTAGCACATGCTTCAACTACACTTATATTCCTCCTTTGTTGGTGGCTAATTGAGATCCGAACCAAACACTGTCCATTTTGTCTCCAATTCTCATGACTATAGTCACTGATTTTGGTGTTCAGAAGTTGGACCTGCTCCTGCAGCCCCACTAACTGACTGCAAAGAGCCTCAGATTCATTTTGTTGCATGGCGAAATTGGCTTTCAAAGCCTGTGACTGCCTCCAATGCTTGTACACTTGTCATCATTTGCTCTTTGAGCTTCAAATTAATCACTATAAAGCATACTTGGAGTACATCCAATTTCTTCATTAGCAGATTTACCTTCTCATTGCAACTGCAATTAAAGTTCCATGCACAACTATTGGTTCTTTCTGTTCCAGCTTGGCCTCCCCACATTGTATTCAACTTTTCCCCACATTGTATTCAAATTTTTCATTGTTGTGCCACAGCAAATCACTTACCCTCTGTTTACTCCACGACCAACATATACAATTACTTGCTCCCCAAACCAGCATGAAAAACTCAGTGATGCTCAATCTAGGGACACATAATACCTCCAGATTGAATTTTTCTCTTGCACTTATTTGTAAAATTCTTGCACAATTTAGTCATACCAATCTGCAAACTAGAGACTATATTTGCACCAATAACTATCAAGCATAGGGGAAGTACATTCCTAGGCTCACTTGTGTCAAATTTCTTTCCAGGATGTTGCTTACGAGGTTCATCCCATAGTCACTGTTGTGAATTAGCTCTCCACATATTGCCAATAGAGTAGTAGTTAGGAACTGGTCGGCCTCCAACCAAAGCCTGTTGCATTTAGACATTTTTCCATTTGCTAGCTCATGACAGGAGGCTGAATTAACATTGAATTTGGGGCTTTAATTTAATTTATTTAAAGTTGTAGAATTTACAATATATAAAGGTTTCAAGATATCATTTTTAAAAGTCTAATTTAAAGGGTGCTAGCTCAATTGAAGAGCACCTGCTTTACAAGCAGGAGGTTGGTGGTTCGATTCCATCATGCCCTGTTATTCATATGGAATGGCGATGATCAATTTTTGGTGACGGAGGCTCTTTTGACCATCACGAATGAGCTTATGGTGACATTTTTCGACCCTCACCAAAATATGAAATGGTGACGGCCAACGAACGCCACCGTATATATGCATCAATAGTGACAACCATGAAAGAATCGTTGTTGTTGATATGAAATGGTGAGGGTTATTGTTTGTCATTATAGTCATTATTCGTGATGGACTTTGATGTCACCAATGAGCTTATCATGACACTTTTTGACCCTCACCAAATATGAAATGGTGACGGTCAACGAACGTCGCCATATATATGCACCAATAGTGATGGCCATGAAAGGTCCCTCACAAAAAATAGTTGTTGTTCATATCAAATGGTGACGGTCACTATCGGTCATTATAATCAATATTTGTGACGGACCTTGAATGTCACCACAACACATACTTTCGGTGATGCCACTTTTGGTGACGTTCAATTTTTTGGTGATGAAGGCTATTGTCCGTCACCATTGCTCATATGAAATGGTGACGGTCACTATCCGTCATTATAAATCATTATTGGTGACGGACCTTGAATGTCACCACAACACCTATACTTTCGGCGATGCCACCTTTGGTGACGTTCAATTTTTGGTGACGGAGGCTCTTTTGACCGTCACCAATGAGCTTATGGTGACATTTTTCGCCCCTCACCAATGTCTCTTTTTTCTTGTGGTAGTGTTTGTCTGATAAGTTATCTTTAATACAAGCTAGTCCAAATAAGTTTATTGTTAGCCCTATCCTTTGGTTGGTTTCAAAAAGTTGCTTAAAAAGGCTTTTCTTGTATGGAAAGTTGATAAATCCTTGTTGAAATTATTGACTTTTTCCACCTTCTCAACACTTTAATGTTCCATTCCATCATTTAATCTAAAAGATATTTTGATATAGATGACTTGCCTCTTGGACCACTCTTGAAATTGTTGCACAATTAGACCCTTTTATGACTCCATAGCCCAATGGATTAAGTGTTGTTTCATATCTATCCTATCAGTTGAATCTTCTTCTGATTATTCACATTTTCACACCTTTGAAACTATTTCATTTTTAGGACTTTCCACTCAATTAAAAATCATGCTCAACCATCCAAACAAACAAAAAACCCTTGTTCTTAATAACTAGCCTAAATATCATACCAAAAGCCTTAAAGATAAATCAATCTTTGCACTTATAGAGAGATCCCTCTCTGGATTCAGGAGGGCTAGATCCTAGAATCCGTGTTGTTCAAATGTTGTCTCTTTTGTCTCTCAACCTTAGTCTGCCACCCACAAATTACAGGACCTAACATTTCCAAGACTTCAATCGTGATTTTTATAAAATCCTTAAACAAAACACCTGTTCAACAAAAGATAAGTAGCTTTCTTCAAGCACTACCAAAGCAAATGGTAATCATGATAGGACTTATTTGAATCAGTGACAAACTAAGTAAACCTTAGGATTCTCATAGACCTTATCAAACCTTGGATAGATTAGCTAGCTAAGCCCTAAGAGTAAACTCTATTTGTCTCATCACCCTAGCTAAGTGTTGAAATAGATTTAGGAAACTCTCATAACTATAGGACTGAAAAAACTTTGAAAATCCAAAAATATTTTAGAATGATTTCAAAATAAACATGGTGGTGGAACCATAAAACATTTTTCCTTCAAAAAAGATAAAACATTTCCACCTGGTGACTCCACAATCCTAAAAAGACCTAAAGACTCCACTGGGAAACCCATTACTATCATAACATCATTAAAACTCAGTTAAAGAAGACTTTAAGGATTAAAGTTTTCTTGTTAAAATATCAGTTAGCCTACTGAAGATTGTCATATTTGGTTAAACTTTTCTTGTTATTGGGTCTGAAAACACATCATAGTGGCTTCTAGAAGAGTTCATACTAGAGCCTATCCTGACCCAAACCCTCCTAATATAGTTGATAATCCTGAAATTATACTTAGGAAGTCTCCTAAGTTCAAAGCTTCAACTATTGTTAGACCACTCCATAGAGCTAATTCCATTCTTGAAAACCTTACAACTCTACAAGATTCACAAGTTGACTTAAGAAACCCATTTAGAACCAAGTCATTTGATGATATAGATTAGATAGATTTTGAGTCTCCACCTTCATCCCCAAATAGAGGTGAACATCTTGATAGCAGAGAAACTACCCCTCCTGATTTCCATTTCATCCATAATTTTGGTTTCTCTCATCCTAGATCTGCTTAACAATCTCTTGCTAGTCCATCCACTTTTGTTATCCATACACCCACTATTCAAACCACACCATTCCATCAACTCCCTCCCATATTACATCCTCCAATTGTAAACCCCACATTTTTTCCACAACCTCCTATCATGGCAACATGGTATGCCCCTCTAGTCCTTCCTTTACCTCTAGTCAATATTCCATAGGACTATCAGTCCAAGATACCATTATATGATGCCAGTGGTGCAACTGTTGCTTCACAACATGTGGATAAGATGAATGACTACTTTGATAGAAATGAGATTGATGATGAAACTATCAAACTTAGGTTATTTGCTCAAAGTTTAGGGGGAGAAGCAAGAAAATGGTTCAAAATATTAACCCCTAACAGTATTAATGATCTCCAAGCTCTCCATCAGTTGTTCCTAAACAAGTGGGAAGTTAGAAAAAACCCTCTCCAGATCCTTTCAGACTATAACAATCTCAAAAGAAACATTGGGGAAAGTGTTCGAGCTTATTGCACTAGGTTCAATAGTGTTTATAATGCCCTTCCCCCAGACTTAAAACCTCCACAAGGCTCAGCCTTAAACAATTTTCCCAAAGTATTTGATCCTAAAATGGCCTATCAGCTAAGAGAAAGAGACCCTTAAACTCTAGAAGACATGCAGAAAGGAGCCTTAGCTGTGGAAGTGAATTTGATGGAGAAAAGAGCTAGAATGAGGAATGAAAAGAAAGTATCATTTAGGGAAGAATCTGCACCCTCCACATCTATTTCTAAAATGGAAAGAATGATGGAATAAATGATGAAAAGGATGAGCATACTTGAGAGAACACAAGCTATAGAAAACCAATTAGCTCCCCAAAACAGAAATCAATCTCAAAATCAAAATCAGAATTTTAGGAGAAATCGGCCTCAAAACAGACCAAGAGAGGATGATCAATTGATCAGACCTCCTTTCCAAGAAAACTATGTAAGTGAGGCTGAAGAAACAAATGAACAAACAAAGGAAGATGACATAAACATGTTGGGAGTAGACAATGATAATTTTCATGTTCCTTACAGTAGAAAACAAGGTCTATACACACCCTATGATGATAAAAGAGCAGAGGATGAATATTTCTATCAATAATTGGAAAATGTCATCATAGAAACTCCAAAATAATATGACCTTAGGAGTAAAAAGAATCAAGAAACTCCCAAAACTAAAACATCTGAAAATTCTACAAAAAACAGCCCTGTAAACAAAACCAAAGTTACAAAACAAAAGGACAAAACAGTGGCTGTAAATTCTGATCAAAACAAAGAGAAAGGCACTCAAATTAATGAAAAACAGAGTGCAGATCTTATCAGCGTTAGCACCTCAGCTAATTCTCCTATTAAAAAAATTTTAACCAATGTAAATAGACAAAATCAGCAAACTGATTTTGCTGATAGAGTGGTGATTAATAAGGCTGAAACAAACATTGTAAAAAGTCAGATGCCTTTTAGTTTGGAACAGGAAATTGCCAAGATTAAAATCTCTATTCCTCTCACTGAATTAGTCACCCAAGATGTATATAGATCACAAATTTTGAAAGCTTTCAACATAGCATAAAATAATGACACTGTCAATCTTAGTGATGACCAACCAGAGCTCTTATTTGGTCCTAAGATTGAGGGAAGATACCAAGAAGAGCCAGTTCCTCCATTTTATGTTAGTTTGAAGATTCATGACAAAATTTTGCACAATGCTATGCATGATTCAGGGGCCTCTCACAATTTAATGCCCAAAGCAGTAATGGAGAGCCTAGGCCTTGAAATTACTAGACCGTACAAAGATTTATACTCCTTTGACTCCAACAGAGTGAAATGTTTAGGTTTGATCAAAGACATTTGTGTGAACTTAGCACAAATTCTAGCCAAGTGTTTAGTAATGGATATTGTAGTGGCTGATGTACCCCCCAAATATGGTATGTTGTTATCAAGATCTTGGGGAGCTAAGTTACAAGGAACAATGCAAATGGATATGATATATGCTACCATCCATGTTTTTAATCAAACTAGAAGACTTTATAGGAAGTCTCATATTCAATACATGGTTAGTAGCTAAGAGAAACCAGAAAACTCTCCTCTTTATTCTGTACATACAGGCCTTGACTCATTTATTCTTTTCAATAATGAAACCTTTAAGGAGAAAGAAACCTTAACTGACTTAGTGGCCACTCCTCACTGTAACATAGTGGCAGACTTAGAAAAAGAGGAAAACAAGACAAAAGCATCAAAACAGTTTGTTAAATCAGAAAATTACAGTAAACAAGTCATAGGTCTAGAGCTACAAAACAATCATCTATTTCTTTTCAACCTTGAGAGTCAAGAGAAGAGTCCTAAACATAATGAAAAACATGAGGAACTAAACCAAATTCAACATAGTGCTAATTTTCAAGAACAATCCAAAATCACACAAGATAAAGAGGATAGTAGTCAAACTAGTGAATCTGAAACTAGTCCTCTTTGGAGCATGAACTTTGATGGGTCTTGCACTAAGAATGATGCAGGTGCAAGAGTGTGGCTTCACAATACAAACAAAAATCATGCTGAAGGGCACTCATGTAAATTAAAATTTCAATGCACAAATAACATAGCAAAGTATGAAGCCCTCCTTTTAGGCCTACACTTATTGAAGAAATTAGGGGCCAAAAGGATAAAGGTTCATGGTGATTCTGAACTAATAATTAGGCAAGTGAATGGGAAATATAGTGCCAAACATCCCAGACTTAGAGCCTATAGAAATGATGTCATGGATTTATTGAAAACATTTGATGAATTCCAACTTTTCTTTGTCCCAAGAAACCAAAATATCCTTGCCAATGGTTTAGCCTTTGCTGCTAGAACTTGTCTAACACCTTATGAAACCAAGCAATGCACAACCCAAATCAAATTTAGACTAGTTGTCCCAGACAATGAGAAATACTGGCAAGTGTTTGATGGAGATAAACAAATAGAAGACTTCCTACAGTCCAGAAATGAATTTGAGCTGCCAAGTTCAGATTTAGAGTATGAAACAGACTGTCCTATTGAATAAAATCTACTTGATGAACAAGTAAAATCTCCAGAGATTGTTGATATAAATCTATTATCTAACAAACTTGAACATACCACAGAGATTAGTGCAGATTTAGAAAAAGAAGACTTAGAAACACTGCAATCTAACACTCAAAATTTTCCAAAGGGTCTGGTCCCATTAGAAGAATTGTTTGATTTCAATGATGTTGCTAAGAAACCAAAGCTGGAGCCTGTTGAAACTGAAGCAGAAGAGTGTAACATAGGCAGTGAACTAAAGCCAAAAATTATCAAATTGTTTAAAACTTTGCCAGCTCACATCAATTTGAAATACATTGAGCTATTTAAGGAATTTTCTGATGTATTTTCATGGAATTATGAGGATCTAAAGTCCTATGACACGGAGATAATTCAGCACAAGATACCCCTCAAAAAAAACCAAAATATTTTAAACAAAAATTGCGCAGAATAAACCCTGTTCAATTACCTTTGGTTGAGAAAGAAATAAAGAAAGTGTATGAAGCTAGAATTATTGTCCCTATTAGATACTCAGAGTGGGTGTCTAATCTTATGTCAGTGAGGAAGAAAACAAGAGAAATAAGGCTTTGTATTGACTTTAGGAACTTGAACAAAGCTTCATTAAAAGACAACTACCCTTTACCCAAGATGGATCACATTTTACAAAAGGTAGTTGGTTCTAAAAGGATTTATTTGTTAGATGGCTTCTTAGGTTACAAACAAATTTTAGTACATCCTGATGATCAACTCAAAACAGCCTTTACCACAACTTGGGGTACTTTCATGTATGTGAAAATTCCCTTTGGTTTAATGAATGTTGGTGCTACATTTCAGAGAGCCATGGATATTGCATTCTCATAAGAATTAGGCTACTTCATCATTATTTACCTTGATGATATCATTGTTTTTTCCAAAACAGATGAAGAACACCTAGAACACTTGAGAAAAGTCTTTGAGAAATGCAAAAAATATGGGTTATCTTTAAATCCAAAGAAAACAATGTTTGGTCTCCAAGAAGGAAAACTACTTGGACACATCATATCAGAATAAGGGATAAAGATAGACCCAAAGAGGATTGATGGTATATTGCAAATCAACCATCCTAGAAACATCAAGGAACTTCAATCTTTCATTGGGAAGATTAATTTCTTGAGAAGGTTCATACTCAATCTAGCTGAACTCCTTAGAAACATAACAAACATGCTGAAAAAGGAAGAAGGAGTTAAATGGACCTTAGAAGCAAAGAAATCATTTGAACTGGTAAAACAAGCATTAACCAAAACACCAGTTCTCATTAGTCCTGATTTTACAAAGGATTTTTTCATTTTTTCATTTGCATCAGAACACACTGTAGCTGTTGTCCTATTACAGAAGAACTTGAAGGGACAAGAGCAACCAATTTCATTCTTTAGTAAGGCATTAAGAGATGCACCTTTGAAGTACAATATCATGGAAAAACAAGCCTTTGCCTTAGTCAAAGCCTTAAAATACTTTAGAGTTTACATTTTACATTCCCACATAATTGCATTTGTGCCAAATTCAGTTGTAAAAGACATTTAACACAAGATCCAGATGACAAAAGAGGAAAGTGGATTGTTGTGATACTTGAATATGATTTAGAAATCAAGCCCACTAAGCTCATAAAAGGCCAAGGACTAGCAAGATTAATGGCTGAGTCTAATTTTGAAGCTCTTGATATAAACATGATAGATGCATTAGATGAACAGGAGGAGTTGTCAAATCCAACTATTGAAGATCATTTTCTGAATTCATCTTGGTATGCTGATATTTTATATGTTTTGCTCAATTTGAATACACCTCCTGGTTTGTCTAAAACAAAGGCAAGATTTTTAAAGTTGAAAGATGTTAACTACTGCATTTTGGATAAATGTCTATATTGGAAAAATGCTAGTGGATTATTTCTTAAATGTTTGCCTGAGAATGATGCAGATAAGATCAAGCATGAGTTCCATGAAGGAGAATGTGGAGGCCACCTCTATTGGAAGACAACTGCCAATAAAATCCTCAGAGCTGGTTACCACTGGCCCACCCTCTTTCAAGATGTCCATAAGATGATTATTTCCTGTCACAAATGCCAAATCTTTGAAGGCAAAAGAAAACTGCTTCCTTTACCCTTGCATCCAATCACTGTTGAAGCTCCTTTTCAGCAGTGGGGTCTATACTTCATTGGGGAAATCCATCCTCCCTCATTTTCTCAACATAGATGGATCCTCACTGCAACATATTACTTTACCAAATGGATAGATACCATCCCTTCTAGGCAAGCCAACGACTCTGTTATCATAAAATTCCTTGAAAATCATATCCTATCTAGATTTGGTTGTCCTAGGAAGATTATCACTGACAATTTTGTTGCATTTGGATCCAAAAATATGGTTGAATTTTGTCACAAATATCAGATTACATTGGGCCATTCTACTGCTTGTTACCCTCAAGGTAATGGGTTGGCAGAATCCTCAAACAAGAGTTTGGTGAATATAATTAAGAAGTTACTGGAGGACAATAAGAAATCATGGCACACAAAGCTAGTACATGCACTATGGGCTGACAGATTAGCACTTAAGAAATCAATTGGAATGTCACCCTACCAGCTATTTTATGGAGTAGATGCAATTTTTCCAACCAGTCTAGGAGTGCCAGTCATGAAGCTGATCCAAGAGGTACAGTCTAAAGAAAATGATATGACAAGAAGAATTAATCAGACTATACACCTTCAACAAACTAGAGAGGAAGTCTACAACAGAGCATTACACAAGTAAGAAAACATCAAGAAGTTGTTTGACAAAAGAACCAAGGCTAGTGATTTCAACATTGGTGACAAAGTTTTAAAGTGGGATTCCAGGAGAGAAGATAAGGGAAAGCATGGGAAATTTGATAACTTATGGCTTGGCCCTTATCTCATTCATTCTACTGCTGGTAACAATGCTTATTTTTTGCAAGAATTGAATGGAACTAAACTTTTTGGAGGTCCTGTCAATGGCAGGATGCTCAAACATTACTTTTCTTAACTGTACCAGTTTTAAGTTTTTTTATTTTCCATTGTAAATATCATATCCATCATTGCATTCAAAGTTAGAATATGAAAAAAATACAAAAACAATAGAAAAGAAAAGAGGGCAGATTGTAAAAACAAGAAAGGTACATCCCCATACCAAAAAAGAGAGACAGAGTCTGAAAGTGTGCAAGCTCAAATGCCACTCCTAAAAAACACACTCCTAGTTAGTCATACAGCCTAATCATGACTAATTAGTTTTTCAATTTATTGCTGATAGGTTAGTGAATTAGATTAGCCAAACAACATAATATTGGTTTATCAGTAAGGTAGATTATGATAGAAAAATGAAGGTTCAAACAAGCTCAAAATCTGAACCTATGAGTTTCAAAAAGAAGAAAGGCTCTAATCTGTTTAAATTTTGAGCCAAAGATGGAAGAACTGGTTCTAAAAAGATCAAAACTTGAACCAGAGAACAAAGAGAAAACAACTCAAACAAAATCAAAATCGGAGCTGAAAAGATAATGAAGGATGTTTTAATTTCCAGATCTTAAGCCTTCACCATTTTGCTTTAATTTTATGCAAATAAAAATCTATGTGAAACTTGTTTTTATGCCATAGATCAGTAGCAAGTTAGACTATCTAATCCTGGCTTGGCTAATTTTAAATTTATGTTTTAGAATTTAGAGAATAAAGGTCTATCAGACAGTCTAATCCTGACAGGCAGTAGTTAGGTAGAGAATGTATGAACTCAACTGCTTAATCTGAGTTCATGGAGAAATAAGAGTAGACTTAGATTAGTTTTATGTTTTCAAAAGAATAAAATGTTTATGAAAAGAGTTTGCCAATCCAAATGCACTCTGAAAGAAGAAAAAATGTTAGGATCATTAGGATTGGGTTGGTAGAGATGTTGTTTTGATAGAATTCCAGTGTTTCAGATTGCTGCAAAGATCATCAAGTCAAACAAAGATCAGCAAAGGAAAATAAAGTTGTAGTCC
This sequence comes from Pinus albicaulis, assembly GCA_034641835.2. Taxonomy (NCBI): domain Eukaryota; kingdom Viridiplantae; phylum Streptophyta; class Pinopsida; order Pinales; family Pinaceae; genus Pinus; species Pinus albicaulis. Next base: position 256,672,780 of record CM076571.1, read on the forward strand.
AATGGATAAGGCACTAATCAGCTTCCAGAGAAGACTTGTCTAAAGTTCTTGACACCTTCAAGAAGATGCCATCCCCATGTGGAGCCACTGTTAGCCACCTATAAAAATTTGTCATATCAAATGGTGGCTAGATCTTTTTTAGACTTTAAGAAATAATTTCATGCCCAAATTGTTAGTTCCTAAAGTATTATGAAGATAACTAACCTTTGAGTTAAACTTCACTGCCGTTTCCCTCTTTATCCTAAAGAATCTTCTGTTGCCAAGACAAAGACTGCTTAAAACCCCATTTTTCCCTTCATTTTACTCCTCCTTCCACTCATAAATAAACTCCATTTTCATCCCTTCTTCCTCCATAAAATCCCTCCATAAGCCTCATTTAACCTTCAAAATCACTCCAAAATCCATTTAAAACCTTATATCTCCCCTTTATTTGGTTTTAAATCCCCTTGTTCTACCTACCGAAACCCTCAAATTGGCTTAAAAATCACTATTTTGGGCCTAAAAACACCCTTTCTGCATACAAAGTTTTCTAAGCCCCCAAGGGCTTAACTCCTGTAACCCCCTGTTCTTATAAGACCTTAAGCCCTGCAACCGGGCGCTATAGGCTTAAAAACCCTTTCTAAACCTCTTGTTCCTTTATATTTTCCATTCCCCGACGTTTTAATTTTAAATCAATATCGACTGTTGATCTTTCCAGATCAACAGCCCTTAGGCATTCTTTCTTCCGCCCGTTTCATTCGTCCCATCCCTTGCCTTTGTTAAAACTCCGCTCCATCATTTGATCTGGGCCATTCATTCCTAAGATCTAACGATCGAGACTTAACCCGATCTCACCCATTCAACCCACTACACGACAAAAAGGCATTGACATCATCGTGGACCCCACTTACCTCTTCAATGTGCAGCTTTCCCTGTCGCGTGCGATCCACACCGTCGGATCTACACCCATTCATCCGACGACCAGAGTTTTGTTTCGCGTTTTTTTTTTGCGCATGTCGTTTAACACCAAAAAATTACGCGATGAGAACAGTTTTGGGAGGACACACGTCAACCGATGTGTGGTATCGCGTTTTTTTGGCAAAATTTTGAAACCACCTCAATGTCGTGCGAAAACCATTCTGGTTTTCCACCTTACCACTTATCCCCGTAGCATTGGATTTTCAGCTTTTAATCCTGGCCGTTGATTGTTAGGATCCAACGGCTTCGATTATATCCCGAACCCAAGTCTTTCGCCCTCCGACTTGCTCCCAAACATTCCATCAAGCGATCTCGGCTGTCAGTTGTTTTAATCCGATGGCCCATATTACATTCAAACCTCGACTCTTTTGCCATTTGCCTTTGCTCCCAAATGCTCCATTAAATGATCTTGGCCATTGATTAATCTAGATCGACGGTTCACGTTATGCCTTGACCCCAAGCCATTTCCATCCATCTATCCTCCCAAAGGATTTTGTCGGGCAATCTCCACCGTTGGATGCCCTAATCTAACGGTTCTCGTTCAAAGTTGTGCCCAAACTTCATTTGAAACCTTTTTCGATTCTGCTAAAGGTTTTCTCCCTTTTTATTACAATTTCCTCCATTTTGTTATATCATTTCCCCCCTCTGCATTATAAACTCCCAATTTGATCCTGGTCGTTGATCTCTGAGATCGAACATCCCAGACTTAATCTTACCACCATTCACCCAACTGCCTCCCAATTGAACCCATCGAGAAATCTTGATTGTCGATTAATCTAGATCGATGGCCATGATTTAACCTCGCACCCAAACCACCCAAAGTAGCCGATTGACCTATTTTCGCAGGTTTTTTATAGCTTTTGTTTGTTTTTGCAGGTTATGAAGGGTTTTTTCTACAGTTTAAAAAATGAAATGAAAAGCCTGGGATGACGATCCGCAGGCCACTATCCAAGAAGAAAGTGGATCCATAGGGTTCAAACTATGATTCCACCTGTGCCTCATGAGCATTGGTGATGTCTTGAAACCTTTCTGCGCGCCTGCAACACAACATAAACACAGTAAACATCAAACAGCCGAAGAGTATCAGTGTTAAAGGTTTAAATCAGAGTTTTTAAAGGGATTAAGGTAGAAACTCAGGGATTAAAGGCATAAATCCACAGAGATAAAGACAGTATTACAGTATGAAGACCTGAAGATGAAGTTCAAAGGCCTAATTAAGCATAAAACACAGAATAAAGACAGATTAAAGGTGTTTTAAAATAGAGAAAATATCAGTCCGAAAGGCCTCCACTGCCACATCAAAGGCTAATTGAATCCTCTCCAGCTACCAAAGAGCCACCTGCAACTTCCATAAATCAAAAGAAGGCCTACTTATTGCCCAGTCTGAAGATATTTGCCTAAAGACACCTGAACAGTTATTACCAATTAAAGAACAAATTATAAACTGTCAGTGAAGTTATTGCAAAATATAAATAGGCCTTAAAGTCATTCTTCTTACCCATTAAGCCTTAAAAAGCAGAAACAGAGTTATGAAACAGAGTTGTAAATAGAATGCATTCCTACCTTATGCCTTGCATGGTTTTCAAGGCTAGGGATTTCATTTACTATGGAATTAAAGATACTTGAACCCTAGAAACTCTTCCACCCCCTCATTTTTTTATAAAATCTCCTTGAGGAGCACATTGAAAAAGGTTGGTCTCTGAATATCTGTTGCATGTAAATAGTTTTCTGAAGCTGCTATAACCCTATTTGTAATTGAAGATACATAAGCTGAGATGAGAAGTTTGAAGTTGTAGAAACCCACTGGACTTGATGATTGTAACTAGTTTGAACATCAAATACAAGCTGATTTATGGGATCCTGGTCTTTGTCAATGGTGATGTGTTTCTTATTGTAAATTTTTATTTTCTTGTTGTTTCCATTCTGTTCACTTTTCTCTAATAAAGAACAACAAATATAGAGCTAGGACTTACTCTTAGTAGTACCCTACTCTCACTGATAAGCTTTATCTTTATGTTTTCCTCCAATTGTGTATTTAAGAATGACTTAAGTTAAGTGTAAAAATTATCAAGGAATGTTGGTTAGTCCATGTCTTGAGATGCAAAACTTGAAAGGAAGTTCTTGAATGATATTTTCATTTCATGCTAAGTAGAGTTAAAACTAGGAAAGTTTATGGTTTGCCCTGTCTTCTAGTTCTTTCTCCAAAGGTTGTCTGAATGTTTCCCTTAAGAGTATGTTGAAAGTAGGATAGTTTCAAAGTACTTACCTGATCTTAGACTACTTTTTGTGTTTATCATGAATGTTTCCCCTTTGAATATGCTGAAAGAAGGCTAAGTTAAAAGTCTTTACTTGATCTTAAGCTATTCTATGTGTTTTAAATGTTTTCTATTGAAAGTACATCAAAAGAAGGCTAGTTTAAAAGTACTTACCCAATCTTAGATTACTTTTATGTCTTTCCTTAAGAGCATGCCAAAAGCAGGATAGTTTCAAAGTACTTACTTGATCTTAGGCTGCCCTTTGTTCCTTCATCTGTTTGATTTCCCTTTCTTATTGTTTCATTCCATAAAATCAACTTAAAGAGATCCTTTGACATAGATGACTTGCCCCATGGACCACTCTTGAACCTTGCTATTTCAATTAAACCCTCTTATGACTCCATAGCCCAATGGATTGAAGCTGATCCTTGCCTATCTTATTAGCTGAATCATTCCTTCACTTTCATACACCTTCACCCTTCATTTAGACTTCCTTCACCTTCATTATATCTTTTCCCAACCAAAACAAACAAAAACCTTGTTCTTCATAACTAGCCTAATATCACATTTCAGACCTTAAAGATAAATCAATCTTTGCACTTATAGAGAGATCCCTCTCTGGATTCAGGAGGGCTAGATCCTAGAATCCCAAAGTGGTTCATATGTAGGATTTGTAGTTTGTATTTGTCAATCTTGCAATCTACAAATACCTAACAATGTGTACAATCGTAAATGCTCCACGCAACTTGGATTTGAACAAATGGGATCCAGGGTCTTTGTCTCTATCTCGGTCCGTCCAACATAAAAATCCAACCATGTGAATAAATGTGTTGATTTCGAACATGGAAGAAACTACCTGATTACCAGTCAATGAGGTAAACCGTTAACAGGCACACGAGAAACCATCAATAATGATGATGGACCTCAAGGTACAACAACACAATCTATAAGTGTGAATAAAGGAGTTGAAGTCGAACACTTGCAAAATCATTCGATAAAAGACCAATGATGTGAACATGTTGTCGAACGCGAAGAACTTTCCATTCAGGCATGCAAGCTCCAAGGTACTGAAAGGGGGTTTCTAGATCAACTTCCTGGATAATGAGCTAATGTCGAAAAGAAGTGATTCGTCGAAGTAAGGCCATAATGTTTCCCACATCATCGACACGAAACATAGAATTTCTCAAAGTAGATAGGAATGATTCAATATTTTTGTAGAGAGTGTGAGATAAGTATGAGAGGTTTGAATTTTGCAGATATGAATTCTCTTGAACATATCGGTGACACGACTTCAGATGTTGGCAACATTTGACTCAAAATGGAATCAATAGTCATGGTGAATACAAGAGATGATCGAATGAGAGGCAAATGGATTTCCCAAACCCAGAAAGGCAAGTGACAAAGAGAGGATAACCCAAACTTGACATGAGCTGTAGATGAGTGTCATGTTCAAGAATGACATGCTGCCATTAATACATAATACAAGACATGTTTACTTCCATTTTTACCCACTATTTCTAGCGAGTACCTCTTTATTTTTTATAGAAACATTTAAGAGGATACCATATGCTTAGTGTATAAGTTCACCCTTTGGATGAATCTATCCTAGTAATTTTAACGAATAATAGGAAGGAGTAACTCGGTCTCGTTATGGTTCCAAGTCCTTCATCATTTAAGTTTTACGAGTCCGACGGAGGGGTAACTTAGTATGTTTTTTCATGTTTAGGGAGTTTGAAAAAGAGATGGAAAAGATAAATCCAAATGTCCCTTTTCGTAGATATTCCCTCGAAGCCAAAAAGGTATAAAACGATATCTGAGAGAACCACTTAGTCATGTTTGACTAAGGTAGTCCTTCGTCGTAGTTAGTCAACCTCAACTCGAAAAATGGGTAAACGTATACTGAGAAGATGTCGATTCATTTATTCTAACGAGCTCAAAAGGACAAGTGTTCTACAATCTTTTCATTTTTCGAGAGTCAGAAAAGAGCTTAAAGTTGACTCCAGGGGGGGTTCCTTTTTTGTTTGTTTTCGAAAGTCCAAAAAAGTGATAAAAGATAACTCGTTGGTTACCAATTACTAAGATTGATTCATGATTACCTATTGTTGCACATGCAATCAAACTTCATTTTGATCGAGAAAAGTATAAAATTATATGTAAAAATACTTTATGAAATGGCACAAATAATTTTTAAATTAAAAATATGTATTAAAAGACGTTTAATAATTAAAAAGTAAAAAATAAAATCATTTTGATCATTGTAAAAATTTGAGGAGCATTTTACCCTTGTTTTAATTATTCTTTAGGCACACCATTCGATCGATTCGGGACACCATTCATCAAGCCGCTTGTTTCAAGTAAGAGATATTTCATTTTCCTGCATTGTGCCTACGTTTCTAAGCATTTTTAGCCATTTTTCATGTGCTTAGGAAGTCCTTTTAAAAATTAGGACTCGTGGGCGACCAACGCGGGATTTACCCCTCGGGTCCGTGCTGAACACCCTGGCCCTTAAAGTACCAGTGCGATGCCAACACATAAAAAATCAGGAACAGTCACACTGGCGCCAAGGGTTAACGTTTTTAAGTGAATGCTCAATTTTAAGCCAATATTTTGCCAAATTTATTCCATGAAAGGTTATTAATATTTGTTTATTAATGATTTGCAGGAGAAGTATGGCCATAAGTGGAAATAAAGAGGCCATGAAGCAGATGATCCAGAAGTATCCCAAAACCAAAACTACATAAGAGCGTTGCAAAATTTTAGTTTGCTTAAGTTCTTCCAGACACTTGGGATTCGATCCGAAGTGGATCTATTACAATATCTTGTGAGATTGTGGGTCATTGACCACTATCGGTGGTCAGGACTTGGATATTGATGTATCTAACATTTATTTCATCACCGAGTTGTCCAAGAGTGGACTACCAGTCTAGTTATCAGGTGCTAGACCAGGAGGTGAGAGCGGAGACACTGCAACCATGGTTCCCAGAAGACCAAAAGCGGAAAAATTGAAATTAAATTTGTCAATGATATTGCTCTGAGAGTCGTCCTTTACACTATTGTACGAGTAACAGGAGTGCAGGCCTTGCATGAGGGAAGAAGATCCAACTTTAGTATGCAGTGGACTATACAAGTTTGACGGTTTTTCAACTAGTGTGAGGGGTTGTTCATTAACATGAAAGACCAGCTCACAAAGTGTAAGTTTGTGAAGCTAAAATAATTTGGTTATGGGTTGAACCTAGTGTCTCTTTTCTTAGAGAGGGTGTCATTATATGATGTCAGCGGATAGAGGTGGGGCCTTCTGGCGACCAGACCCACGCCCTCCGAAATAGTAATGAAATGGGAGAAAGACCCTTTACCTTGATTGCAAACATCGATTAATGGGAGATTTCAACACAGCGGGATTTGCAGGCTAGGCACGAGCGGCTCACCAAAATAGCGCTGCCAACACAGAGCCGAAGGGACAACAACCCTCCCATTTTCAAATTTAAACTTGAAAATATGAATTTGAGCGAATGGGGAGTAAATGTGGCTTGCTGCGTATCCGTTTGGAAATCTATGCGCGTGGTAGGTCAGAGGTCCAGAGATAAGGGCTAATTATATATATTAAAAATAATAAAAAAGATGATGGTCAAACTGAAATTAATATCAAAGAAAGGAGGATTAAATATCTTATTATTTTATTTGATATTTTAATCAAGCCCCATTTTCTCAGATTGAAGCTACAAAGAGTTCCTAACCAAGAATATAGAGAGAAAGGATGAGAACACTTTTTAATAATTAATAATTATTAATTTCTGAAAGTAAAGTTAGATTAGAATAAATATAAGTAATCAAAATAAATTAAATTAATGAAGTTAAAGTGGAATGAAATATATAATAAAATTATAAAATTAACCCTCCAAGATAAGTACAAACTACATGGTGCTTATAGAGTGTGAGATAAACACAAGTTGTGCTCATAGTATGAGACTCACTATGTTGATTCTGGGTTTTTGGGGATGCTAAAAAAATCTTGTCTCCCTCATAACTCACATTATGCAATTCCACACCATGCACCCTAAACTCTAAAGCTTAAAGGTTGAAAGTCATGTGCTCATAATGGGGCATCTCTATGATATATATAACACTAACCTATGGGGATAGAGTAATTAGTTTGAAGGGTCTTTTTGTTGTTCAATAAAAAAATAATAAAGGCTACAAAACAATTTTTTGTTTGGTTTTGATATTTTTTATGTATTTTGTTAAATGTTAATATATTGATGATAGATCCCATTTTTTATAAAATGGATCTATTTTATGGTTGTAAATGGAAATCTCAAATGGAGAGTTACCATGGCTCTTGTGAATTCTATAAATTCATAATTTAATATGGACATCACTAGGTTTGGGCCTTTCAAATCTTGGGATGTTAGCTAGAGAGATTTGTCCTTGTTAAACTATCATAATTTTTTTCAAAGCACATACCTTGTATGTGATTATTGGTTTCCCTTTATATTTTTATTACTCGAAATATTAGAATTCTCCAAATCCCTATTTAAAATAAAGGCGGGTTCATATTTCTTTTGTTACTTGTAAGATTATATTTCAATCTATCTCATCACCTTAGAAAGTTGAGATCAATTTCTCGTCTTCAAAATAAATTACATCTAAGTAGAATAATTCAATATGACTTGCAAAAAATCTGAAATTACATAAACAATGACTATGCATAATTTTCTTAAATAATTAGCTAGTTTCATAGTAATAAACATGATTCAATATGTTTTTTTTTAATGTGTATATCTATGATTTTACTTGGTTTTGTTTTGCTTCATGGTGAAGCTAGAATTTATTAGATAAAACACAAAACTTACATCAACATAAAAAATTCTCTCCTAAAAAAATTAAGAAAACAGAGATAACGATAAAATTTAAATGACAAACATACATAAGTGTAAAACTCAGGGAATTTTAAAAAGAAACTCATCATAAAAAAATGTACTTAACGAGTAGTAAGAGTGTCCGTCCAATTTATATCTTGGGTGGAGCGTAGGAGTGCCCATCCAATTTATACCTTGGGTGAAGTATTTGCGAGACCAACCACCTCAATAACTTTACACATTATTCTAGAAGAAGGCCTTAACATCATAAATGAAAATTCCTTATATATTTACATTTGATAATACTGCATTTGGGTGGTATTTTTGGTAAGTTATATATATATATATATATATATATATATATATTGTTAAATACACCAATGGCGAAGACAGGGGAAGGAAAGATAAGCCTGGATGGAATATTATTCACAATGATGCATATATATAATACATTGGAGTGACCCTTGGTTTCACATTCCAAGTGGCCTCTTGGAATCCTCTTTGACTGTTTGCATTCCACACTAACCCTAGGAGGATTAGGTGTCCAACATTCCCCCCCTTAATCCGAAGGGGTATGTATGAGTCCAAGAAGAGATCTTTAATACAAATGTGCAAAGTATGCATGGCAGCACTGGGCTGAATGTCCTCTCTAAAATGTGGTTTAAGGATGACTACCAACATTGGAACGCTTAGTGAAGTTCCCAGAACTCTTTCAAATCTAGAAAGAAGTTGACGTCTTCTGCTAGAGGAAGTGCTCCTAATGTTTTGAAGAGGGAGACCTTCAACCTGGAAAAGGGAGGTCTACAACCTGTGATGGTTTAAAGATGACCACCAACTCTGGAATGCTTGATGCAATTCCTGGAATTCTACCAAAACTGGTAAGAAGCTGGAGTCTTCTGCTAGAGGAAGTGTCTTGAATTCTTTAAAGAGGAAGAATATCAACCTCGCATAGATGGTTTAAGGCTGACCACCAACCAAAGGCATTCTCATGGGCATCTATGTCTCTGGCTACAACTTTGAATCTGGAATGGTAGGTTGTGGCTCAAGCTCGCTTGATGTGGATTTGAAGCTTGTAGATGACAATCATTCCTCCCCCCCTGTCAGATACAAGGTGAGATGATGGTGAAAACTAAACTGCAAGGTTGTTCAATACTCTTGAGCAAGTTCTGACATATGACTGAAACATATTCTTGGATGTTGATTCCTATTGCCAAGAAGCGATCCATCTAAGATGTATCTTTGTTCTTGCAGGAGGCTTTTTTTTGAAAAATATGCTCGAAGAATGAGTGTGTTGACCACAATGATTGCATGGTTGAAGATCAAAACAATGATATTTCATATGGCCAACTCGGTCACAAGGTTGGAATTTCATAATCTGTTGTTGCTGTAGTGGAAGAGGAGCGTAATCTAGAACAACTGAAGGTGAGCTATCATGAAGAAATTCGACACTAAAATTTTATGGGCTTGGAGTAGTATGGAATATGAAAGGACACCTAGTTGTCATTTCCAAGACATGTTTTGTGATTGTTGTGTACAAGCTCTTCTCAAGGTCTGATGATGGGCTTGGGAGGTGGAACCTGAGCTTCTGCATTTGAATACAAATCTTCTCTTGAAATGGGCATTAAATGTGAAACAACCTCAACCTCACTTGGTAGATGTTGATGGTTGTTTGTTTAAACCTTGAACACTTTAGAATGACATATTTGTTGAAGCTCATCTTATTGGAGCTGAGACTCAAGCTGCAAAAAGTCAATCTTTTCTTGTGCCTTTTGCAGAAATATTTGAATATCAAAAATATCGTCCTTGTTGACTTTAACCATATCATCAACATCGGAATGAATGAGGGTGTTTAGTAACTCTAATAATTCAATGATTCTATTCATTTTGTCAACAACTCCACTTCAATAAATGAAATGTGTTGGAAACATCTAAACTCTCCTCCACAAAAGACTGCTTTAAATTTTCAACTTTTTGCCTTATAAGCTACAAAGAGAATAAAATGCTAGAAAATATCCCTTCCACTCAGAAGTTGAACAAACCTAGCCATAAAGGTGAGAAAATTTGATGAGAAGCTCTATCTACCTCCAAAATATTGTAGCGCTCATACATCATTCTCCTCCTTCTTTGTGAGTTTTTCTGCAGAATTGAAGGGAAACATGGCACAACCAGTTCAGTGTGGTGTAATTATTATCGAACGAACCGATAAACTCTCCCAAAAAACATTGGTGCACGTGTAAACAAGGTGCTCTACCTTGCTGAGTTATATCCCTTCCTTGTCAGTCTCAAGAATGGTTGAATCCGTTGTGTTTGCAATGGTTTCATCTGGTTGCAATTACCTGCGTGGGGTGGACACAACCTATGACAATTCGTCTCAAGGGTGGGTGAGCTAGTATCTCTCCCCGGAATGAGTTTGATCGAACAGAAATGTTGCATGAGGAATTTATTTCTCTACTGGATGACTTTGTCACTCGAAAATTTGGCCTCTGTTTTTTATGTCTTACTCAGCCTGGAACTCAAGTCACCTAAAATGGTGTGAGTGTGAATTGCGTCGATGGGTTTTTGAGTGAGCTGAGGGAGTAGAGATCGACGTAACCAAATTCATTCACTCTATAAAACGACCCTTCATTTGAAGGATTCCCACACTGAGCTATTGGAATGTCTACCAATAAATGCTTCAGAGGCTCACCGATTAGCGACATAACAAAAAATTTCATGACCTCAAAAAATACTTGTTGTCGACCTTCACAAAGTACGATCATCTTTATAGTAGAAGAAACCGCTGAAAATATATGAGGTTGCACCAAAGTAACTATGAAAATCCTTTCTCCTTTCTTGGTTTCAGGATTAAGACTCGATGCCACTTTGATTTCCGAGGTTTTCAATTCTGGTGTCATGGAGGGCCAAGCAGGTTTGATAAAATGACGCAGAAAAATGAAAAGGAAGTGCACTGGAGGAGTGCAGAGATGGGGCGTTAACCAACAGTAGGGAAGAGCGTACCTCCTAGCAATAGAACGAGCGCATGGAGTCAAGGTCGATCTTGGGACAGATGTGGGAAGAGGGCCGAGTTTTTTTCAAGTTCTGTCTTAAGCCACGGGCTTACAAGAATTTGATAACTATCCTCTCTGGCCGACAACATTCCTAAGGAAGCACAATTAATTGACATTATATTTTGTGAAAAACAAAGACAACTAAAATGAATGGTCGGTGGGCATCGAGAGATTAGGTATAGATGAGAAGACACCATATCATAGTATTGATATCAGTGTAAATTGGGTTTACACAACGTAGAGAAACTAGAGGAGTAGGTAACTCTAATGTTCAATTTCTTGGTACTGACAATTTAGGACATTCGCTAAAAACAACAAGGTCAAATCAGCGGTTGGGCGCAAATTTGAGCGAAAGTCAAGGCAAGGATGGAGCATAACCACATAACACAGTTTGACGCAGAGGAGCGTTATGTTAGGGAACGATTATTTCCATGAGAGGTTACACTAAACACATATACGATATCTCAGATAAAATCACTGCAGACTGTTGGCTTTAGGGGTCTTGACCCAGGTTCGGTTTTAAGGTTTTCCAACAAACCCTTATATTATTGGCCCTTTTGGCAATGGTCTGCTTGTGCGGGTCAAGGTATCACTTGAAGTAGTATGGGAAGGTGCTAGAACCAAGCTTCCACACCCTGAGAGAGATAGAGAGTTAGCAAAAGGGGGTCCCTTCCGATCTATAGTCTTTGCACAGGAGAAGCCCAACACAAAACCCTTTTAGCAGTATATAGAATAAGCACAGACCGTATTTAACGGGTAACTTGAGAAGATTAATTTAACTAGAGATACACATTCATCATATCGCATTCACGTGCACGTCAGCAGATCATCAGTATTAGTAATAAAACACGATCTTAGAACATAAACACAGCCAATAATCATAACACAGGAACACTAAAACATTATCAACAACCTTCTCATTCATTCACATTCAGATCCAACTTACAAACTCTATTACCATCCTACACACACAGCTAGTGGGTTTGCACACAGTAGTACTTGGGGTCTCCACACACACAGCCAGCAGGAGCCCTTTGTTAAAAAATTATATATTATGGAGCAATGCAACACATAAAATATGCGGAAAATACAAGCACACATAAAATCAGAGAGACACAGATATACGTGGTTCACCCAGTTTGGGCTACGTCCACCTCGAACAGCCAGTCCTTCCTTTCTATTATCCAGCAAAATGAAGAGATAAAACATACAACAAATCCACTGTAATATCCTTTGTTCTCTCTCACAGTCTCCCTATCTGTTTCTTGCTCAGAGAATACACATGTAATACATAGCCACAATACAATACCCTCATACAAAGAGAGGGGGTTGCCTTCTAGGGCAAAAAAACCTAAACTAAACATAACTTCTACCGTCAGATCATCTGCCTAATGAACAACCCAGATTGACTAGAAATTACTATACTTTTACAAGGCAAATTTACATCTATTTTTAGCTTCGGGGGCGCTGCCCCCGAAACCCCCGCTGGGGGACCACTGGCCCCTAGACCCCCCAACTGGGGGGTCAGCCCCCCTGGACCCCACGGGGGGGACAAGTTCCCCCCACACCCCCCTGCTGCAAGGGTGTACAGTTTTCCTAGGGTATACATCCAGCTAAAACAAGGATCTCTGAATCAGGATGAAAATCAGGCTCCACACCCAACACCCTTACCCAGACAATCGACCAACGATCCATAGTTCGTATCCAACCTTATCTTACTTCTTTATTAATCTCCTCTAGACTGAATTTATCTATCTACTTATAACATTTTAGTCTGTGCTACTCTATGGTCCACAAACCCTGGTTTATGGACTCCTAGTCTACCCTTTGACCCATTACAATACATCAAGGCTTTTACCCGCCCCAAAGCCCCTGTGAAAAACCAATTATTACAAAAATATTACAAAACTAGACCAAAAATGTGGATAGGGGACCTCGTTTCAACAGTCCCCAAACACAATATTGTGACTCGTCCCAAGTCACAGTGTTGGCGAGGTCTTCATTTTTTCCTTGATCTGATCAATAGTGACAGCCAAGGGGGGCATAACACCTATTTTCTGTGTGGCTGCGGTTTGCGCAATATGAACCAGCTTTTGTGAAGTTGGGCCTTTAGTTGTGGCGGTGACATTTTCAAAGGTCTGGTTCAACTGTCTCACGGACCCTTATAACTCCTGCAAAATATTGAGAGCTTCATCAGCCCAAGGCGTCAGATGGTCGCTGAGTACCTATTTCTTGCGCTGGAGCCCCACAATTTCACTTTTGAGCACGTGGCTGGTCTGAAGGCGCTAATCGTTGGGCTGGAACAAGGATGGTCATAGTGGCTTCCATCTGCTAAAAATCTTGCTCCTTTTGGTGCAACTCCTGATCAATTTGGCGAAGAAGGGGGTCACGCTGCACTCGGGACCATAATTCCATAGCAGTCTCAAAAAAAGTGGTTCCCTCACTAATCTATGCGGTAATAGTGGTTGTTTCTTCCTTGACCAGCAAGGCTCGCTAGGCGTGCACTTCCAGGGGGGTCTTAGGCTGTAACTTGACCTGCAGTGATGCTATCTGAAGTTATAAATCGACCTTAACAACCTATACCTCGGTCTGAGACGCCTTCAAAGCAGCGACCAAGCCTTCAACCTTGGCCTGCGGTGCAGCGGAGGCAGAGTTAGTTGTGACATGTGTTCATAGAGTCGGTCTATCAACTGCTCTAATGCAGCATGCTATACGATGGCGACAATGTGTGCAGGCTGGGCCTGGGCAACTTCAGCAGCTTGAGTCACAATATTATACTCGGCCTCGCTAAGGTGTTGCTCCACTCGTAGCTCTATGTGATGAAGCTCACCGGTGATGGAGGCAAATAAGTTGTGCCGCTGCGCACCCGTCAAGCGCCCAACATCAAGATCGATTGAAGAGCATGCCTAAACTTGGCTGCATAGTTATGTGGGTACCATTGCAAAAGCTGCGCCTGGGAGGGGGCAAATCTGACTGTCCGTGACGGTGGTCACGGCTATTAATGTAGCTGGCTGGCCCGCTTGGTTCTGCCTCGCTTGATCCATGCTTGCTTGATTCTGCCTCGCTTAAAGGGTGTCTTCTTTTATCCGGAGAGCCTGCACCTCAGATTGCAAAACTTCTACCGTGACCATGTGTTTTCCTTCCAAAGAAGCCCATCGGTCCTCGGATGCGATGGTGACCACGTCGGAAATTTTCTCAAGGTCATCCTCTGTCAACGTAACCTATGCGTCTGCGTCGGGCTTAATAACCTTACACTTCTTCCTGGACCCCTTAGGTGGTTCTCTGATGCATTTGAGGCCATGCGGGGATGCCGTGTCTACGCCCTCGAGCCCATTAAGGTTCTGATCTAGTTGGGACTCAGTTTCTATCTACACGGTAGCACTCACAGGGGTGTGGGGGATCGTGTGTTGCGTCGTAGCAGGAATCGACGAATCCTTCATTATAGTGGGTGGAGTAGTATCCTTTGAGGCTGCGCTGTGGCCGGATGTGCCTATTGTACTTGGGCCAGGTGTCTAGGCTGCAATCTTCCACTCAGGTGGCCAAGTTGCAATTACTTGCTCAATCTCTGTTTCTGTGGCCATATACGAAAGGTTATACCAAGCAGGATCTTTGTGGGCCCGAACCTGCACATTATGCATGGTCACCTGGAATGCTGCGATATGCTTGTATTTTTTGTAGACTGTCGGGGACAAGCGCGGTTGGGAATGAATTGCCACAGCCAAGGTTCGGTCATATAGTACCCAAAATACCTTATTCTCCTCGACCCACTTGGGATCCTTTGAATCCCAGAGGTTAGCAAACTATGCTCCTTCACACATGCCTGTATCGAGAGCGGGGAATACTACTTCTTCAAGTGTCTCCCATGCAACTAAGGCAATTAATAGTATCAGCCACGAGTAGTAGAAATATTTTCCTTGATCCTGGGTCTTGTGCACATTGTCGAAAAATTTATCAACAAGTACTGCGACCAATTGAAACAGACTCCCTTTTTGCAACTACCAGCGAGTTGAATTACTTAGGCGAGGGCCGCCGTTTCCTGGAATTTGCACATCAATTTGCATGCAAGCAGCAGGGTACCCATGAGTGTCTCTAGATTGTTGATTGTATCGATCTAAAACCCTCGTTGGTTGTGACCGACATGGTATTTATGCCGGATTTCTTCAGCAATCTATTGCTCAAACTTCTTGCTAATTCCTTCCTTATGACTTGGCCCCTGCATGAGGAGGCTGGTGATCTGGTGAATCAAAGAAGCATCAATCAATATGCGACCTTAGATCCATAAGCACCCATCGTGGACTAGCGCCAATAACTGGCGAACAATCAGGCCGGTGATGTTGTATCGGCCAAAGTGGGGGATGCGCAGCAAGTTTAAGATCCCCGACCCGGCCAATCCTCGTACCCATGCCTTTGGCTCAACCTTTGGTATGTTTCTATCCATTACCATTTCAAGGTATAGCTCTGGAGCTAGTGAAGGGAAGGCATCCAGGTTTCCCATGTCATGATCATCGAATTTAATGAGGGGGAGGAAGTTGAACATCTCTCCTTGGAGGGGCACCTCCTTCGGGACCAAAGGCATCTGAAGGTAGGTGCGGACGGCATCAAAATTCTTGGGGGAGCACGTCGTTGGCTTGCTTGGCTTAACATAAGGCAGTAGCCAAGTTAGCAGAGTCAGATGCAAGGCTTCCTCCTAATTTTCATAGGGCACTTTGATGAATCAGGCGATCGTCCCTTGGATGCTTTCCGTGGGGAATGCACAATCCAGGGGTACGTACGAGGTTTCACCCTAGCCCACTTTGCCTCATTTACCTTCCCTGTCTCTATGCCCTTCACCTTCCCCTTTCCATTTTGTTTTGCTGGGGTAGAGATGACCTCCTCCATTTCAGGGGTTACTTCTAATACCTCGTCAGATCCAACTTCCTCGGAAGTTGTGATAGGTAGTGACTCATTAGGGTTCGTAGCATTCATTCTTGCTCGAAAGATAAATTCGGGTTGCTACTGTCAGAAGGAGTAGCTCGCTCAGACATGCGGATGGCAATTATACAGACGATGTGAAATTCACCAAGGTGGCCAAGGCGCGAGTGTTTCAGACAGCAAACCAATCCCTTGTGACCGAAGGTCCTCCTCTTATAGCCCATGAGGATGGAAAACGACCAGATTAGCCTTAATTACAATCTATCATTACGGAAATGGTAAAAAATCCTCATAAATCACCACATTAATTTCCAATTGCCTGTTCCATTGAACGGTAACCACACCAATGCCCCGTTTCAACGGCTAGTTTTTTCCACCGTGCGCAACCCTTGTGCCCGCATCGCACCCCCTGCCTTGCGCATCATCCCTACGCATCCATCGATCCTGCCTTTGTTTTCACGACCTGATGTGCGCAACATCTGTTATACAGCTACTCCAGCCATATAGTCATTTTATTGGCACCAAGAAGTCCCTATAGGGTTTCAGACGACTTCCATTAACGTACCCTGGCAAAACATCTCCGCACAACAGAGCCAATCTAACCGCACCTCCATTGGTAATTTCCTTCAATATATACAGACCCAGCCAGTGCTTACGGAACTTCCCCAGGTGTCGCGCAAACTAGCTATCGTAAAGGAGTACCAATTCATCCTCCATGCCGAATGTGTCAATCATGCCATGATTTTTCACGAGCCTTCTAAACCTGCTGGTGGAACTGAGCAATGAACCAATCTTCTAGGGCCACCAGCTGCCCCAAGCACTCCTCCATGATTTCTGGGTCCGCCATGTTTGTGAAAGCCGAGATGCATAGGTTGGGAATGATGTATTCCATAGGCATGACAACCTCCTTCCCATAGACCATTCAGAAGGGCATTTTTTCCGTGAGTTTCTTACATGTAGTCCTATAGGCCCAAAGTATAGAGGGGATGTGTATGTCCAAGTCACTACGGTCGGCATTGCAGAACTTAGTGAGTTCATGTTCCAAAATTTTATTGAAGGCTTCTACGGCCCCATTTTCCTACAGATGATACAGGGTACTCTTCGTATGGTGGATCTGGAACTCCATAGTCAGAGCCATGATAGTTTCATTAACAAAATGAGTACCTTTGTCGCTTATCAGGATCTTTGGACAACCAAACCTAGTCAATATATGTTCGAAAATTAAGTGCACAGCAGTATTCGAGTACAATCCTTGACAACTTTTGCTTCCGCCCATCTGGTGACATAATCCGTGGCAGTGATGATATACTGGGCACCAGTCTTCTTTCCTGGGGGATTGATATGTCTGACAAAATCTATGGCCCATTTTTCAAACGCTTGCAGGGCCATCTGTGGTTTCAGGGGCATCTCATCTTGTCATGAGGGCTTCCCAGTTTGTTGGCACGCATTGTAGGCCCAGGAGTATGTATGGGCATCACTGTGCAATGTGGGCCACCACAGCCCGACCCTTAATACTTTCTGCACAGTAGATTTACCTACATAATGTCCTCCCACAATTCCTCCATGGGCCTCAGCCAAGATATCTTATCTCTCATGTTCGAGTACGTACCTTCGCAGTATCTCGTTTGCACCCAACTTATAGAGTTGTCCCACGATTATAGTAAAATCAGCTGCACGGGCGACTAGCTCCTTTTTCTGTGGTACTGAATAGCAACTGGGTGCCTTGCCTATGGTCAAGAATTGTATAACATTGGAAAAGTGCTCATCATTTTCCTTGATAGAAAACAGTTGTGCGTTAGGTAATCCTTATTCCAGGTTAGTTGGCTCTTCCCCATTCTCGATCCTGGACAAGTGGTCTGGCCTGGCGTTCAACCTCTCTGGTTTCACAATGATTTCAAAATCGTACTCCTGAAACAATACTAGCAAACTATAGATCTTACCCCCCAACACATGCTTATTAACCAGGTATTTCAAAGTTGAGTGATCTGTGAACATTTTGAAGTGTTCGCCTAATAAATAGTGCTTGTATTTTTGTAGGGCGTACACCATCGCCAACCCTTCATGCTCCGTGGTGGAATATTTACGCTCTGCGCTCGAAAGATTCCTACTAGCAAATGCCACCGGGTGATAAATGTCCCCTTCTCTAGGTTGTGCCAAGACAACTCCTAATGTAATCCTTGATGCATCCACATGTACATGAAAGACCTTTGCTCAGTCACAGAATATAAAAATAGGTGCGGCTACCATATTTTCTTTTAATAGCTCAAAGCTTTTCTGACATTCATCATCCCAAAAAAATGAGACATCCTTCTTCAAAAATTTCTCCATTGGGGCAGTAATCAAGGTGTATCCCTGAATAAAATTTTGGTAGTATCCAGTGTGGCCTAGGATGGAGCACATCAGTTTCTCAGTAGTGGGGACTTCCAAAGTGATGATAATCGTGACCTTGGCTGGGTCAACTATCAAGCCCTGCTGACACACCACGTGCCCTAATAGAATCCCAAATGGGGCACAGAATATGCATTTTTTTATATTCAGCGAAATTTGGTGTTTCCTGCAGGCATCCAACATCATGCACAGGTTTGACACATGGTTCTTTACTAACCCAAAAACTGTCCAATCGTCAAAGTAAAATTCCAGAAACTTGTGGATGAATTCCTTGAATACTGCACAACTACGCGTGAAAAGATGGTAGGGGCATTCTTTAGTCCAGATGGCATGACCGTGTATTGGAATGATCCCCACTCAGTTGCGAAAGTTGTCTTGTTGCGGTCCTTGGGGGCTATGCGGATCTTTGGTACCCTGAAAACCTGCCAGTAAATGAGTAAGCTTCCTGACCTCCCACATTATCCAGAATTTCATTGGATAATGGTGTAGGGAAGGGATCATGTACACAGGCATCATTTAGCTTGTGTAGGTCTACGCAAATTCTTATCTCTCCTTTTGTCTTATTTTCCTGGACCACCATAGGAATTACCCAATCTGATTGTTCCATTGGTTCAATGATACCTGCAGCCATCATCTTTTCAATTTCCTCCTTCACTTTATGTTTGTATTTAGGGTTCAGGCTATAGGGCCGTTGTTTGAAAAGCCGTGTGTCTGGTTTCAAGGTAATCCTCATAATGCCCATATCCCCTATGATCCCTTTGAGCTCGGACAAATTTGTGGGGAATAGGTCCTGATATTCGGTCAGCAATTATGCGATATTTCCCACTGTGTCATCATCCCAGTAATCCCCAATCTTAGCTATATTGGGCTGCTTTTCCATGCCAATGTTAACTTCCTTTAGTTTCAATGGTTTGGTAACATCAACCGCCTGTAGCGAAGGGCTTGCCACACCACGTTTCCCTTCTGACTCTGGGATAGTGATATTCTAAGGATCCTCATCACAGTCTTCTATTGACAAATTTCTTCAATTCACAATATCTTGTATCTGCGTATCCCATGTTGGCATAGTACACTCTTGCTTAGGAAGGGACTCATTGAAGACCAAATCATATATATCTTGTAGGGATTCATCCAGCTTCTCAGTTCCTCTTGTTAATCCAAATTTCATTACGAAATCCTCGACCATTGTATCCCAATGATAGGTACATTGGTGGAGTTATGCATCCACATACCAAGTGGTAGGGATTGGCCCTAATGCGTGAATAAACATATGGACCCATTCATTCCATGTGTTTCCCTTCCATACTTCCATCCAGAGAGCTAAGTTCTTGCGCAGATCCCCTCGTTCCGAGAAAAGTTCCATTGGCAGTTTGACTGGAGGGTCAAATCGTAAGATCATCATCTTTCTACATTCCCCCCAGTCCTGAAAATCTCCCTTATGGGTTTCCCACCAGCACGTGGGGGTTGTGCGCATGGCCAAGTCAAGGACCCAAAATATTCGTTCTTCAGGAATGTTCGATCTAATTTCCTTAAGAAAATATTTAACATTACCAGAGCCATCAAAGTGGGGCAATTCTCTTACCTCTGAAGAGATGCATCGGAATATTTTTGTGATCTTGAGACACCACGACGAAGATACATCATGCAACCAGTTTTGCTAATTTTCTATCTCTCCGTCCGAGTCAGATAAGCCTTCACTGTATTTTTCCCAACATAACATGCCATTAGCCGTGGGGTTGATCCAGTCGTTGTCCCAAGTGGTCAGCTTGTATATGTGATCAACATCCTCTTCCTCTCGTATTGGTTCTGTGTACCACTCCCCTTCTGCTGGATCTAACAAAACCATCACCCTTGTGCCTTCACTTTCAAAGGTCATGCTCCTTCTTTTTAAATTAACAATACCTCCCTTGTCAATAGCCCAATCCAGGCCTAAGAGCACAGGGTAAGGGTCTGCTTCATCCACTATCTGAATTACCTCAAAATCAGCATAAGCCTTAACACCTGCAATATCGACTACAACCTTTGTCAGTTGTCCCAGTGGGATAATATTCTACTAATTATCCATTCGTTGTTGAATATTTTACCATTCCAGCTTAGGTTCTCCCATTCTTTTCCAGGTTTTCTTGGGTAGGACATTTGCATTTGATCCTAAATCAAGGATGACTTGATCCATTTCGTAGTCTCTAATCTGCGCATTCATGCGCATTCCCTGTCCAGTCCTTTTTTTGTTCTTGTATGTCTTGTTCATAGTTTTAACTTCTGGCTGTAAAGAAACTTTTTCTACATAACTATCTATTAATGTTTGGAGATTCTCTACGGCCTTTTGGTTGCATAGCAGCTTCATACATGCCTGAAGGAATGGTTTAATTGCTTTGTCTGCTTTTGGATCTGCCATACCTTTTGAAGTAGGTGCTTCACCTTTGGCCATCTCCCTCCAAGCTTCTATGAAGGTTTCTCTCTCCTTTTTCAGATCTAAGCGTTTTGTTTTTCCCCAGCTTTTCGGATCAATGTTTCAGTCGTAGCCTTTTCCTCAGCTCCCCTGGTGGCAATTCCAGTGTGTGTGATTACATTGATACATGGTCCATCGTCCCGTGGTTTTGCTGTAACCATTTGTACATTTTGTGTGGGTGTGTGTTGCTTCTCCTGCATTTTTTCTATCAGTACCAGGTAGTCTTCAATGACATGGTCGAACTTCTTGCAATAATGACAGGACTGGCGCATAGGGATTGGGAAATCTCGTGCAAAATGTCCCACGTCTCCACAATTGTAACAGATCAGCTATCCTCGTCCTCGACCTACACTCCCCACTCTCCCTCCTCATCTTCCTCTTGCGGGATATCCACCCCGCCCAAAAGGAGATAGTGGTGATGGGGGGTCCACCTACACCCTGTATAGGTTTCCCCTATCTACCACAAGGTCGAGTGTTCGACAGTTTTGTTCGTCATGACCCAAAGAAGAGCATAATCTGCACCACTGTTGTTTTAGTTCTGGGACGTAAGCACCTAATCATGGGCAGTGATATGTATCATGTCTTCCTACTACTCAATAGTCAACACACCACAACATGGAACTGCTAGGGCCAACCATCTCCCTAGGGCATAGAGGGCTCGCCCCCCCAGCCTGCATATAATCCGATAACAAAGGACATTGATCCTTAGTATGATTTGATACTCTACACTGTATGCACCAGATATTCGGGCTAGGTTCCTTACCCCGATCCTTTCATAAGCTTTGAATGTCTAGGGGCATTTCCTCTAGCTGGTTCTGGATCTGTAGGGCTGTGAA
The DNA here is from genome assembly GCA_034641835.2 of Pinus albicaulis. Classification (NCBI taxonomy): domain Eukaryota; kingdom Viridiplantae; phylum Streptophyta; class Pinopsida; order Pinales; family Pinaceae; genus Pinus; species Pinus albicaulis. The sequence goes on from CM076571.1 coordinate 256,694,479, forward strand.
TTGCATATCATCTCTTGGTGCAGCTTCTAATTTCGTGGAAATCTCCAGAGCTTCTTCCTGGGAGTCGATCTTCTGTTGTCCCATGGGCCCACGCAGGTGTGGTAATAACATAGCAATAAACCATTCCTTGTGTTGCTTGTCCTCCTAGAAAAATCCCCCATCGTTGATAACCTTATTTAATCGTTGGTCAGCTTCCCAGACGAACTCTATAGGTCCCTGCTTAATGTCCTTTAATTCGACTACACATTGAGAGTATGACTTAGGCTTCCATAATTTTTGCTTTAGGGCATCCTTAATATCTTGTATTGGTGCATTCGCATGTTGACCAATGTATCCCATAAACAAATCCAGGGCCCTTCCTTCGAAGGCTATGGATAGCTGTGCTCATTTGATAACATCATTGTTAACGTTCTGCGAAGTCCACATAGACTCTGCTATGAACCACAATCGATCCATATCCTCGTCCCCTACACCCTTAAAAGTAGGTATTTTCATGTGCGTTGCCATGTTTTCCTCAGGTGGTGGAGGTGGGTTAGGGGAATTTTTACCCTTATGTGGGTTCGATGCAGGTGTGGCTGGGGGGCTGGTTCCAAATTGTGTAGCCCCTCCTTGGTTAAATTCAGGTGATTACACTAAGGGACTATATACTGATCTGTCTCCTTCTTGATTAACTTGGTAGTATTTATTGCTTCGTGTTGTGTTCCCACTTTGGTCAGAGGTCATTCACTCGGTGTGGCCACACAAGCCACCCTTTTCACTCAATAGCATCTTAATCAACAGCGGCAGGGTTTTTAGGAACTTACCTCTAAATCCCTTGAAGAACCTTCGCTCTGCTTCAAAATATGACACAAATTGATCAACGACAAATTCTGTCACGAATCCTCCAAATATATTGTCAACCCAGTGGTCTACAGTTTTGGTAATCTTGCTATCAGTCCTTTCCAATTGTTGGATCAATTCGGAGGTCCATTGTGTGACCTAATCATCTTTCCAGCACGTATGGAACTCCGCCAATTGTACCAACCACTCCTGCAATTCGTGTGCGAAGGATGCAAAGAAGATTTCATGTGATTCCATAAAAATATACTTGTTTTTCCACTCTTCAGCAGATAGTTTCTTACTTCTATTCTCTTTTAGGGAAAATTTCTGAATCTGTTTTTCGAACCAATCTTCTAAATTAGGCTTTAATGGCTGCCAATGACCCCGTGGAATTACCCATTCTTTCTCTAAAAATGCTCCCGCTCCCAGCAATGGAACCATTTGTTGGCTTTAGAGGTCTTGACCCAGGTTCGGTTTTAAGGTTTTCAAACAAAACCCTATACTGTTGATTAGGAGATCAAGTGTTATGCTCAAAAATAAAAGTGCTCAAAACAGGACCGAACCTAAACGACCGGAAAGGTCTCGTCGTTGTGATTTCGGCACCATGAACGGTTCGAAAAACCGATGTCGTATAAGGAAGATATCACGTTCTGTTCGTTTTCTCAAACATCAAAATTTTGTGACTGGATGCCCAGTCAGCATGTAGGTATAGTCAACAGGTATATTCTTGGGAATATTCCATTTTTCTCCAACCAACCAGATCGTGCCACGTGGCATGATGTGGGCTGTTAATTTTTGGTGGTACGGAGGTGTGATATTGACCATTGAAGTGTTTTGAAACGCGTCGTTGGATGAGCGACACATGGAAATCCCAGAGGTCGCCACTTGTTTTCAGGAGGGTTTAGTAAAATTTTGGGTCTGCATGGGAATCGACCACCTGACCTCCAAGCTCACACGCACACGTCTTCACCAGTTCGCCTACCATTTAGTTCTTAACCCTTATGTCTCCCGGTTTGATTTATGGTGTTAATGTTTTTCATTTGAATTGTTAGCCACCTATAATATTTGTTATACCAAAAGGTGGCTAAGACTTTTTGAGCCTCCAAAGAAAAAATTTTATCACTAAAAATTGTTGGCTCTTGAAGGCTCCTTGAAGGCCTCATGCCTCTATCCAAAGTCTTCATTGCTGTTCCCATTAAATTTGTTGATTTCATGTAAGAAACTGCTGAAAAAACCATCCTTTTTCCCCCTTCTCCCACTCATAACAAACCTTCATTTGTTTCCCCTTTCTTCATAAATTCCCTCTATTATTCATGTTTTCCTTTCTTCCCTTCATGAAAACCCCCTTTTCCATAGTTAAAAACTCACTTTTTAACTATTTCGGAACCCCCATTTCCATTGAAAACTATGAAGAATCCATGAAAAATACAAATTTTTCTATGGACTTAAGCCCCTTGGGCTAAGTCCTAACCACTTCCCCCCACATGCCCATGCGTTAGAACCAAACGCCAAAGCCTTTCGGCGCTTATCGCATCGCACAAATTCAAACAACGCAAGTCTTTTTGCCATACTCCAAAACCTCCGATTGCGATTAGCCTTTGTGTTTAAAGACCCCGATCATATTCTTTTCCATATAACTATATAACCCGCCCCAGACGCTTAACCTTGTAAATATTTCATTCCCGAATCCATTTTTCCTTTGTAAAACCCAAAACCCGCTTATCCAAAGTTTTAACTTAAAAATTTTAAGTCACATGTTGAAATATTTTAATGGGTAGATTAAGAAGACCCGTTCATGCAATCGCGATCGGAGAAATCACAATGGGTAGATAAAAAAGACCGCATCAGAACTTCCGATGCGATTGGGTCATATATGTATAAACCCCGCTCCCCTTGTTTTATGTTCCATATAACCTTTCCCCGCGACTAAGCGTTGAGATCCCGAAGCGCTGAATCGCATTGCAATTTTCCAAATGGGTAGATAAAAAATACCAGGCCCGGTTTTCCGATTCTGATAGGCCCTTAAATATAAAGCCCCGGGCCCTTTTGTAGTTCATATATCCAACGGCCCCGCAGTCGGGAGCCAGGCCACCTCGAAAATTAATGTGAAACCTTCGACTATGTTAATTTTCCGTTTTTTATTATTATTCTAAAGTTCTGCTGGTACAAAATTTAAGCCCCCCTCCCACCATCGATCTGATCTGCAGATCGGACGGTGCGGAGCCCATCCAACCCGGTGGACTCCGCCAGCTGAGTGCCGTTGCCCGAAACCGCGCGGTATTCATCGCACCGCCTTTGGGGCAAAGGTGGTAATTTTCGTTTGGCCAGCGATTCCATACATCGCTCAACACGTGTCCTGGCCACTGTTCACAAAACCGCCACTCATCGCGCGTTATCGTTTGGACGTGGATGCGCAGCGATATGCACAGAAACTGTCCGATCTGCGGCCATCAATCCGACGGTGATCGCTTGCCCAAGATGCTCGATGTTTAACCAGGCTACAGTGTGTCATCCAAGCAATCTCTGCCGTCGATCTGATCTGCAGATCGATGGTCCACGTTTCATCGCCCATATTCTCTCCGTTTGACTTTCAACTTCCGTTCTCGACCGTCGATCTCTGCGCGATCGACGGCTCAGATTTAATCTCTTTTCCATCCGGTCCACGATCTCTCCCGATCAATCCTGAACGTTGGATGATGCCATCCAACGGCCACGCTTCCTCCACCAATCCTCTGAAGCAGTTAACCTATGGACGCAGGATTTTATAACATTTGTTCGTACTTTGCAGGGTTTAATGTTTCCGCCATACTAAAGAAAATTCGCAGGCTGAGGGTGACGATCCTCACGCTTTTGATTCACCATAGAAAATCTTTCGCAGGTTCCAAACTCATATTTCATCGATGTTTTATCAAAGCATTGATGCCTTATGAAACCCTGCGTAGCCCTGCACACCAGCAAGAACACCATAGTTCGGGCACAGTTAAAGAGTATCAGTGCCGAAGACCAAAATATATCAGAGCAAAGGATTGAAGACAGTTTAACAGGGATCACGACTAAGACGGTTTATCAAAAGCCTAATCCCCGATTAGAAACACAATTAAAGAAGAAAATCAGAGTTTTATCAGACAAAAAGCCCCACCGCCTCAGTTGAAGCAAATCAATTCTTCTTAGCTACCACAAAGCCACCTGTGCCTCGAAACATTCAAATTAGAGGCTGAAGTTATTGCTCAGGATTTGATATCTACCTCACAATGTAGCCAAAGGGTAATTTCTGCCAAGAACTCAATGCAAAAAATATCTGCAGAGTGACCCTGACATCACACAAAGCCACGAAAGTCAAAGAAAGCTCCCACCAAGCTTACAATCTTTATGTAAATCATTTAATATAGAGGACACCTATGTAAGCTTCTTCATTGAGCCCCTCAAAGGCCGAGAAGCCATTTAAGTCTGTATTAATTGTAATTGGAGATCTTTTAGCAGATCTCACCTCCTCATTCTTCTATATATACTACTGCAGAAGATGAGTGAGGGGTTGGTTGATCACGTTGCTGAGCATTGTTATGTAATTGAGCCTGAAACTTCTGATTGTAAATATTATTCACTGGCCCTTGAAGCTCTATTTGTAATAGATAAGTTAGGATGAGTAGTGAAGATGATTGCTGAGCTGAAACACTAGACTTGAAGGCTGTAACTGGTTTGACATCAATAACAAGCTGTTTCTTGGGATCCTGGTCTATATTATTGGTGAAGTGCCCTTTCTTTGTTATTTGTTTTTTCCCTTCTAAGTATGCCATATTGTTCACTATTCTCTGATAAAGAACAACATTTACAGAGTTAGGATTTACTGTTTATCAGTTCCCTTCTCTAACTGAAAATATTTATCTTAATGTTTTCTTCTTATTTGTTTATTCAAGAATGATTTAGTATAGTTCAAGCAGTTAGGAATGCTGGAGTTCCCTCACCCTACTGTTTTCTTTAAACACTGTTCTTGAAAGTTATTTTCCTTATTTGCTTATTAAAGTTAGACTATAAAGTGATGGTTTGCCTTGTTTCTAGCTTCTATTATCCAAAGGCAGATTCTGAAAGTTTCCCTTGGTGTTGGCTGAAAGAAGACTAGGTTTAAAAGTACTTTATCTGATCTTAAGTTGCACTTTGTTTTCTCTTATATGTTTTCATATTTTCTGAAGGTAATTATGTGGATTACTGGATTGTTTGTCAATTAAGCTGCTTGAATACAAACTTGCCCAAGAAGTCAATGGTTAGCCCCGCACTTGGTTGGTTTTAAACAGTTACTTAAGAGGCTTTTTCTTGTTTGGACTGACTATAAATCTCTTGTGAAATTATTATCAGTTTCCACCCCTCCAACACTTTATTGTTTCCATTCCATCATTTTTATCTCAATGATCTTGTGACATAGATGACTTGCCCCTTGGATCACTTTTGATGTTCTTTTTCAATTAAATCCCTGTTATGACTCCATAGCCCAATGGACTAAAAACCAGCGTTATATCTAACTTTTAATCTAGCTGCTCTATCCACTTGCAACTTCTCACCTTTGAAACTCTTTGCACTTGGAAATTTCCCCTCAAAACAATATTCATGCTCAACCATCCAAAAAACAAACAAAACCCTTGGCCTTTATAACTAGCCTAATATCATTACCCTAAAAATTCAAAGACAAATCCATCTTTGCACGTATTGGAGAGATCCCTCTCCGGATTCAGGTGGGATAAATCCTAGAATCCCAAAGTTGGTTCAAATGATGTTGTTTCTGCAATTCTAGTCTCACCAGTCTGCTAAAATTACAGATTCCTAACATTTCTGGCGACTCCACTGGGGAACCATTTCCCTTAAACACTTAATAAAACCTTGAAGAGTAAAAAGCAGCCTTTTTAAGCACTACCAAACACATGGTAATCATGATAAAACTTATGTTGAATTAGTGACAAACTAGGCAGGACCTAGGATTCTCTTAAGACATTATCTAACCTTGAAAGATCAGCAAGCTTAGCCATAAGAGTAAACTCTTTTTGTCTCATAACTGTAGCTAAGTTTTGAAACAAAGTTAGGATATTCTTAAAAACCATACAACTAAAAAATAACTTAGAAAAACATAAAAATATTTCAGACTGATTCTCAATAAACATGGTGGTGGACCATAAGACCTTTTACCTCCTTAGGAGCTAAAAACTTCCACTTGGCGACTCCACAATCCTCAGAAAGCCTTAAAACTCCACTGGGAAGAACCCTTATCATTATAACATCTTTCAAACTCAGTTAGAGGACTGTAGGATTGAAATTCAAACAGATTAGTTAACCTCTCAAATATTGTCATATCCGGTTGAACTTTTCTTGATTATTTAAGTCTAGAAAACATAGCATAGTGGCTTCTAGAAAGATTCACACTAGAGCCCATCCTGACCCGGATCCACCTGAGATATTTGATGACCTAGAAAGAATCCTTTAGAAGTCTCCTAGGATTAAATTATCAACTGTTTTCAGATCACCCTTGAGAGCTAATTCAGTTCCCGAAAATCTTACAGCTCTACAACAATCACAACCTGACTTAGTAAATCCATTTAGAACTAGGTCATTTGATGATATAACTCAGCTAGACTCTAAATTTTCACTTTCATCCCCTGAGGCAAGTGAAAATCCTGGTAATAGAGAAACAACACCTCTTGATTTACATTTCCTTCACAACTTAGGTGTCTCTCACCCAAGATCAGCTCAACAGTCTATTCCTGGTCCATCCACTTCTGCTCACCCTTCATCCACTGTTCAAACCACCCCACTTCAGCCCACTCCACCTCTTGTAAATTTACCCCCACCACATATCATGGCAGCATGGTATGCTCCCTTAGTCCTTCCTGTACCATTAGTCAATCTTCCACAGGACTATCAGTCCAAAATTCCATTGTATGATGCTAACAATGCTACAACTGCATCACAACATGTGGATAAGATGAATGAATGCTTTGACAGAAATGAAATTGATGATGATTCTGTCAAGCTTAGGTTATTCGCTCAGAGCTTAGGGGGAGAAGTAAGAAAATGGTTCAAAAGTTTAGCCCCCCATAGTATTAATGATCTCCAAGGCTTCCATCAAACGTTCTTAAACAAATGGGAAGTGAAAAAGAATCCTCTCCAAGTCCTTTCTGATTACAAGAACCTCCAGAGAAACCCTGGGGAAAGTGTGCAAGATTACTGCACTAGATTCAATAGTGTATACAATGCACTCTCCCCAGAACTAAAACCTCCACAAGGCTCAGCTTTAAACAAGTTTCCTGAAGGGTTTGACTCTGACATGACCAATCGGCTGAGAGAAAGATATTTTGAAACTCTTGAAGATATGCAAAGGGGTGCTCTTTCTGTGGAAGTCAACTTAATGGAGAAGAGAGCAAGAATGAAAAATGAAAAGAGAGTTTCTTTTAGAGAGGAATCTACACCTTCTACTTCCAACTCAAATATGGAAAAAATGATGGAAGAAATGATGAAAGAGATGAGCATAATTAAGAGAGCACAAGAAAATCAAAACCAAACTGCTCCTCAAAATAGAAACCAGAACCAGAATCAGAATGTTAGAAGGAACCAACCTCCGAACAGACCTAGGGAAGATGATCAACAGATCTCTCCTCCCTTTCATCAAAACTATGTAAGTGAGGTTGAGGAAACAAATGAAATAACAAAGGAGGATGACGTCAATATGTTTGGGGTAGAGGATGATGATTTTGAAGGTCATTATGATAAAAAGAAAGGTCTTTATACACCTTATGATGACAAACGAGATGATAATGAAAATTGTTGTCAAGAAATGGAAAATGTCATCATAGAGTCTCAAAGAGAGTATGATCTTAGGAGCAAAACTAGTCCACAAACTCCCAACACCAAAACCTCTAACCACTCTTCACAAAACAGCACTACAACCAAGCCTAAAGTTGTCAAACAGAAGGAAAAAATAGTAGCTGTAAATTCTGATAAAGGTAAAGGGAAAAGCACTCAAAACAATGAAAAACGGAGTGCAGACACTAGTAGTACTAACACTTTAGCTAGTACTCCTGTTAAAACTATTGTGTCAAGTGTAAATAAAACAAATCAGTAAGCTGATAATGCTGATAGAGTGATAGTTAATAAGGCTAAAACTAGCACTTTTAAAAGCCAAATTTTTTTAAGCCTGGAGCAAGAAATTTCCAAAATCAAAATCTCTGTTCCCTTGACTGAGTTAGCTGCCCAACATGTATATAGAACCCAAATTTTGAAGGCTTTAAATATAGAGGAAATTGGGGATACAATCAATCTAAATGATGACCAGCTAGAGCTTATTTTTGGTCCAAAGATTGAAGGTAAATATCAAGAAGGACCTGTTCCTCCCTTTTATGTAAGTTTAAACGTTCATGATAAAATTTTACACAACGCTATGCATGATTCTGGGGATTATCATAATTTAATGCCTAAAGCGGTGATGGAGAGCCTTGGTTTAGAAATTACCAAACCATATAAAGACCTGTACTCCTTTGATTCCAGCAGAGTAAGGTGTTTAGGATTAATCAAAGACCTTTGTGTTAACTTAGCCCAGATTCCGGCCAAATGCCTTGTTATGGATATTGTTGTGGCTGATGTTCCCCCCAAGTATGTAATTTTGCTATCAAGGTCCTGGGGAGGTAAGTTACAGGGGACTATGCAAATGGACATGACCTACGCCACTATCCCTGTTTTCAATCAGAATAGAAGACTTTACAGGGAGTCTCATATGCAATACATGGTTACAAGTCAAGATAGACCGTAGAACTCCCCTTTATACTCTGTAGATACCGGCCTTGATTCATTTATCTTTTTTAACGAAGAAACATTATATGAACGAATAACTTTGACAGAGTTAGAGGCCGATAGAGAGGAGGAAGTGAATACCACAAAACTAACGAAACAGTTTGCTGCGTTGGAAGGCGTTACCAAACTAAACAAGAGTCTTGAATTATAGGTCATATGTCCTTCGCTTTTGAAACTAGACACTAAAGAAAACGACCCTCAAATGAACGCAAATCCTTGTGAATCAAAACAAATGCGACTAAGTGCTAACATTCCACAACTATTGAGCACGTTAATTGAAGAGGACGGTAACCAAATAGTCGAAACAAAAAACAGTCCTCTATGGAGTATGTTTTTTGATGGATCCTGCACTAAAACTAACGCAGGTGCAGGTGTTTGGATTACTAATACTGAAAACAATCACATAGAAAACAGTTCCTGTAAACTAAACTTTCAGTGTTCCAATAACATAGCCGAATATGAGTCCCTGATTTTAGGCTTACGTTTGTTACAAAAGATAAGAGCCAAAAGAATTAAAGTCCACGGGGATTCAGAGTTAATCATTAGGCAAGTCAACGGGGAGTACAACGCTCATCATCCCAGACTTCGGGCCTACCGGAACGATGTCATGGACCTTTTGGAAAATTTTAAAGAGTCCCAATTGATTTTTGTCCCAAGAAAGAAAAACATTGCGGCCCACAGCTTAGCCTACGTAGCTAGAACATGCTTAACGCCACATAACACCAAAGACCGCACAACTCAAATAAAATTCAGACCAGCTGTGCCGGATAATGAGAAATATTGGCAGGTGTTTGAAAATGACAAACACATAGAAGACTTCATGCAATTCAAAAATGAATTCGAACTAAACAGTTCGGACTCAGACTATGAAACAGACTACAAGGAAGAAAAATTTCTTGATGAAGAAGAACCGTCTCCCAAACCTGCTAATATAAATCTGTTGTCAAGCAAACTTAAAAGAGAAACATAAATGAATGCAAAATCCGTAACAGAGGAGTTAGAAACTCTGCATTCTAAAGATGAAAGTTTGCCTAAAGGTCTGGCTCCTTTAGAAGAGTTGTTCAATTTTAATGATGTAGCAAATAAACCAAAATTGGAACCTGTAGAGACTAAGGTAGAAGAGTGCAACATAGGCAGTGAACTTAAACCTATGATGATTAAACTGTCTAAGACTTTACCAACTCACATTAAACTTAAATATATTGAGCTGTTTAAAGAGTTTTCCGATGTTTTTTCCTAGAGATACGAAGATCTTAAATCCTATAACACTGAAATAATACAACACAAAAATCCCCTCAAGGAGAACCAAAAACCATTCAAACAGAAGCTGCGCAGAATAAACCCTGTTCAGTTACCGCTGGTTCAGAAGGAGATCATGAAAATGTATGATGCTGGTATTATTGTCCCTATTAGATATTCTGAATGGGTATCTAATCTGGTGTCTGTTAGGAAGAAAACTGGAGAAATCAGGCTTTGTATAGACTTTAGAGACTTAAACAAAGCTTCATTAAAAGACAACTACCCTTTACCAAAGATGAATCACATTCTACAAAGGGTGGTAGGGTCTAAAAGAATTTCTTTGCTGGATGGCTATTCAGGGTACAATCAGATCTTAGTTTACCCTGCTGATCAATTAAAGACAACCTTCACTACACCATGGGGCACTTTCATGTATGTGAAAATGCCTTTTGGTCTAATGAATGTTGGAGCGAATTTTCAAAGAGCCATGGACATAGCATTCTCGGAAGAGTTGGGATACTTCATCATTATCTATCTAGATGATGTTACTGTGTTTTCAAAAATAGATGAAGATCACTTAGAACATTTGAGAAAGGTTTTCGAGAAATGCAGGAAGTATGGGATATATTTGAACCCTAAGAAGACACTATTCGATCTCCAAGAAGGTAAACTTCCTGGGCACATTATTTCTGAAGAGGGTATAAAGATAGATCCAAAGAGGATTGAGGCCATATTGCAAATCTCTTATCCTCGAAACATTAAAGAGTTGCAATATTTTATTGGAAAGATCAACTTTTTGAGAAGGTTCATCCCCAACTTGGCTGAGCTCCTTAGGAATATCACAAAGATGTTGAAAAAGAAGCAAGGGGTAAAATGGACCTTGGAAGCAAAGAAGTCCTTTGAGCTGGTGAAACAAGCCTTAACCAAAGCACCGGTTCTAATAAGTCCTGATTTTTCAAAAGATTTTTATATTTTTTCATTTGCATCGGAGCACACCATAACTACTGTCCTTTTACAGAAAAATATACAAGGACAAGAGCAGCCTATTGCATTTTTTAGCAAGGCATTGAGGGATGCCCCTTTGAAGTATAACATTATGGAGAAGAAAGCTTTTGCTTTGGTTAAAGCTTTGAAAGACTTCAGAGTATACATCCTTCACTCACACATCATTTCCTTTGTCCCAAACTCAGTTGTTAAAGACATTCTAACACAAGACCCAGATGGTAAGAGAGGTAAGTGGATTGCTGTTATTCTTGAGTATGATTTAGAGATAAAACCCACTAAACTCATCAAAGGCCAAGGTATAGCTAGATTAATGGCTGAATCAAATTTTGAAGTTCTTGATATTAACATGATTAATGCTTTGGATGACCAAGAAGAATTCTCAACTCCTATAGTTGAAGATCATTTTATGAATTATCCTTGGTATGCTGATATTATTTATGTTTTGCTTCAATTGAATACACCTCATGGTTTGACAAAAACAAAGGCAGGATTCCTTAAATTGAAAGCTGTAAACTATTGCATTATAGATAGATGTCTTTATTGGAAAAATGCAAGTGGTATATTGCTTAAATGTTTGCTTGAGTTTGATGCAGAGAAGGTTAAGCACGAGTTCCATGAGGGAGAGTGTGGAGGTCACTTATACTGGAAGACAACAGCCAAAAAAATTTTGAGGGCTGGTTTCTATTGGCCTACTCTTTTCCATGATGTGCACAAAATGATCTTAGCCTATCATAAGTGTCAACTTTTTGAAGGCAAAAGAAAACTCCTGCCCCTGCCTCTGCATCCAATCACTGTTGAAACCCCTTTTCGACAGTGGGGACTTGACTTTATAGGAGAAATCCATCCACCATCCTCTGCCCAGCATAGATGGATTCTCACTGCCACAGACTACTTCACTAAGTGGATAGAAGCCATACCTTGTAGGCAGGCCAATGATTCAGTTATCATCAAATTTATGGAGACTAACATTCTCTCTAGATTTGGCTGTCCTACCAAGATCATCACTGATAATGCAACGACATTTGGATCAAAGAAGATGGTTGAGTTCTGTCATAGATACCAGATAACATTGGGGCATTCCACGGCCTATTACCCTCAAGGTAATGGACTTGCAGAATCCTCAAACAAGAGTTTAGTGAACATAATCAAAAAACTGTTGGAGGACAACAAAAAGTCTTGGCACACAAAGCTGGTTCATGCACTTTGGGCTGACAGATTGACTTTGAAGAAATCCATTGGCATGTCACCTTTCCAGCTTGTATATGGTACTGATGCAATTTTTCCAAACAGCCTTGGAGTACCAGTGATGAAGTTGATTCAAGAGTTGCAAACTGAAGATAATGACATGATCAGAAGGATAAATTAGACCATTCATCTTCAGCAAACCAGAGAGGAAGTGTATAACAAAGCATTGTAGAAACAGGACAACATTAAAAATATTTTTGACAGAAGAACAAAGGCCAACAATTTCAAGATTGGGGACAAAGTTTTAAAGTGGGACTCAAGGAGGGAAGACAAGGGCAAGCATGGAAAATTTGACAACCTATGGCTTGGCCCTTACTCTATTCATTCAGCTGCTGGTAACAATGCATTTTTCTTGTAGGAGTTGAATGGAGCAGATTTGTTTGGGGGTCCTGTCAATGGCAGGATGCTCAAGCATTAATTCTCTTAGTCCATGCTATGTTTTGAAGCCTTCTTTTTATCTTTTTTCATTATAAATATTTCATCCACCATTGCTTTCAAAGTTAGAAAAATCAAAATACAAAAACAATAGAAAAAAGAAAAGAGGGCAGATTGTTAAAACAAGAAAGGTATAGACCCATACCAAAAAAGAGAGAAACAAATCTGAAAGTGTGCAAGCTTAAATTCCACTCCTACAAAACACACTTCTAGTTAGTCAAACAGCCTAATCTCGACTAATTAGCTTTTAAATTTCTGCTGATAGTAATAGTGAATTCGATTTGCCAAACTGTGTAATATTGGCTTATCAGTAGATAGCTTAGGATAGAAATGAAAGGTTCAAACATGTTCAAAACCTGAACCTAAGTTTCCAATCAAGAGATGACTCAAATCTGTTTTATTTTCCTGAGTCAAGAGGTGTAAATCTGGTTCTAATCAGCTCAAAATCTGAACCAGAAAACAAGAAAAACAACTCGAGTAAAAGTCAAAACAGAGCTGTAAAAGAGTGAAGGAAGTGCTTCAATTTTCGGGTCTTAAGCCTTCCATTTTGATTTAATTTTTTTGCAAAATAAATGTCTATGTGCAGCTTGTTTCATGCCATAGATCAACATCAAGTTAGACTGTTTAAACCTGACTTGAATGCTTTTAAATTTCTGTTGTAGAAGATAGAGAATAAAATCTGTTGGATAGTTCAATCCCAACAGATAGTAGAATAGGTAGAGAAACATCTGAACTCAACTGTTTAATCTGAGTTCAGGGAGAAATAAGGAGTATAAATAGATTAGATTTCCTGCTTTCAAAAGAATAAAATGTTGTAAATAGAGTTTTCCAATCCAAGTGCACTCTAATGAAGAAAAAATGTTAGATCAGTAGGATTGGGTAGGTAGAAAGCTTGAATGATGAAAAATCCTTTGTTTTCCATGGATGCTAATATGTTTTCAAAGAAAAATCATCCCAGCAAAGGAAAAGCAGCCCAATGGATAAGGCAACTGATCAGCCTCCCAGAGAATGCAAGTCTGAAGTTCTTGATGACTTCAAGAAGGCATCATCCCCAAGTGGAGCCACTATTAGCCACCTATAATATTTGTTATACCAAAATGTGGCTAAGAATTTTTGAGCCTCCAAAGAACAAATTTTATCACTAAAAGTTGTTGGCTCTTGAAGGCTCCTTGAAGGCCTCATGCCTCTGTCCAAAGTCTTCATTGCTGTTCCCATTAAATCTGCTGATTTCATGTAAGAAACTACTGAAAAAACCATCATTTTTCCCCCTTATCCCACTCATAACAAACCTTCATTTGTTTCCCCTTTCTTCATAAATTCCCTCTATTATTCATGTTTGCCTTTCTTCCCTTCATTAAAACCCCCTTTTCCATAGTTAAAAAGTCACTTTTTAACTATTTCGGAACCCCCATTTCCATTGAAAACTATGAAGAATCCATGAAAAATACAAGTTTTTCTATGGACTTAAGCCCCTTGGGCTAAGTCCTAACCACTTCCCCCCACATGCCCATGCGTTAGAACCAAACACCAAAGCCTTTTGGCGCTTATCACATCGCACAAATTCAAACAGCGCAAGTCTTGTTGCCATACTCCAAAAACTCCGATTGCGATTAGCCTTTGTGTTTAAAGACCCCGATCATATTATTTTCCATATAACTATATAACCCGCCCCAGGCGCTTAACCTTTTAAATATTTCATTCCTAAATCCATTTTTCCTTTGTAAAACCCAAAACCCGCTTATCCAAAGTTTTAACTTAAAAATTTTAAGTCACATGTTGAAATATTTTAATGGGTAGATTAAGAAGACCCGATCGCGCAATCGCGATCGGAGAAATCACAATGGGTAGATCAAAAAGACTGCATCAGAACTTCCGATGCGATTGGGTCATATATGTATAAACCCTGCTCCCCCTGTTTTATGTTCCATATAACCTTTCCCCGGGACCAAGCGTTGAGATCCCGAAGCGCTGAATCGCATCACAATTTTCCAAATGGGTAGATCAAAAAGACCAGGCCTGGTTTTCTGATTCCGATAGGCCCTTGAATATAAAGCCCTAGGCCCTTTTGTAGTTCATATATCCGACGGCCCCGCAGTCGGGAGCCACGCCACCTCGAAAATTAATGTGAAACCTTCGGCTATGTTAATTTTCCGTTTTTTATTATTATTCTAAAGTTTCGCCGGTACAAAATTTAAGCCCCCCTCCCACCATCGATCTGATCTACAGATCGGATGGTGCGGAGCCCATCCAACCCGGTGGACCCCGCCAGCTGAGCGTCGTTGCCCGAAACCGCGCGGTATTCATCGCACCGCCTTTGGGGAAAATGTGGTAATTTTCGTTTGGCCAACAATTCCATACATCGCTCAACATGTGTCCTGGCCACTGTTCACAAAACCGCCGCTCATCACGTATTATCGTTCGGACGTGGATGTGCAGCGATATGCACAAAAACCGTCCAATCTGTGGCCATCCATCCGACGGTGATCGCCTACCCAAGATGCTTGATGTTTAACCAGGCTACGACGCGTCATCCAAGCGATCTCTGCCGTCGATCTGATCTGCAGATCGACGGTCCACGTTTCATCGCCCATATTCTCTTCGTTTGACTTTCAACTTTCGTTCTCGACCATCGATCTCTACGCGATCGACGGCTCAGATTTAATCTCTTTTCCATCCGGTCCACGATCTCTCCCGATCAATCCTGACCGTTGGATGATGCCATCCAACGGCCACACTTCCTCCTCTGAAGCAGTTAACCTATGAACGCGGGATTTTATAACATTTGTTTGTATTTTGCAGGGTTTAATGTTTCCACCATACTGAAGAAAATTCGTAGGCTGAGGGTGACGATCCTCGTGCCTTCGATTCACCATAGAAAATATTTCGCAGGTTCCAAAATCATGTTTCATCGATATTTTATCAAAGCATTGATGCCTTATGAAACCCTGTGCAGCCTTGCACACCAGTAAGAACACCATAGTTCGGGCACAGTTAAAGAGTATCAGTGCCGAAGACCAAAATATATCAGAGCAAAGGATTGAAGACAGTTTAACGGGGATCACGGCTAAGACGGTTTATCAAAAGCCTAATCCTCGATTAGAAACACAATTAAAGAAGAAAATCAGAGTGTTATTAGACAAAAAGCCCCATCGCCTCAGTTGAAGCAAATCAATTCTTCTCAGCTACCACAAAGCCACCTGTGCCTCGAAAAATTCAAATTAGAGGCTGAAGTTATTGCTCAGGATCAGATATCTGCCTCACAACGCAGCCAAAGGGTAATTTCTGCCAGGAACTCAATGCAAAAAATATCTGTAGAGTGACCCCGACATCACACAGAGCCACGAAAGTCAAAGAAAGCTCCCACCGAGAATAAAATCTTTATGTAAATCATTTAATACAGAGGAAACCTATGTAAGCTTCTTCATTGAGCCCCTCAAAGGCCGAGAAGCCATTTAAGTCTGTATTAATTGTAATTGGAGATCTTTTAGCAGATCTCACCTCCTCATTCTTCTATATATACTATTGTAGAAGATGAGTGAGGGGTTGGTTGATCACGTTGCTGAGCATTGTTATGTAATTGAGCCTGAAACTTCTGATTGTAAATATTATTCACTAGCACTTGAAGCTCTATTTGTAATAGATAAGTTAGGATGAATAGTGAAGATGATTGCTGAACTGAAACACTGGACTTGAAGGCTGTAACTGGTTTGACATCAATAACAAGATGTTTCTTGGGATCCTGGTCTATATTACTGGTGAAGTGCCCTTTCTTTGTTATTTGTTTTTTCCCTTCTAAGTATGCCATATTGTTCACTATTCTCTGATAAAGAACAACATTTACAGAGCTAGGATTTACTGTTTATCAGTTCCCTTCTCTAATTGAAAATATTTCTCTTAATGTTTTCTTCTTATTTGTTTATTCAAGAATGATTTAGTACAGTTCAAGCAGTTAGGAATGCTGGAGTTCCCTCACCCTATTTTTTGCTTTAAACATTGTTCTTGAAAGCTATTTTCCTTATTTGCTTATTAAAGTTAGACTAGAAAGTGATGGTTTGCCCTGTTTCTAGCTTCTATTCTCCAAAGGCAGATTCTGAAAGTTTCCCTTGGTGTTGGCTGAAAGCAGACTAGGTTTAAAAGTACTTTATCTGATCTTAAGTCGCACTTTGTTTTCTCTTATATTTTTTCATACTTTATGAAGGTAATTATGTGGATTACTGGATTTTTTGTCAATTAAGCTACTTGAATACAAACTTGCCCAAGAAGTCAATGGTTAGCCCCGCACTTGGTTGGTTTTAAACAATTACTTAAGAGGATTTTTCTTGTTTGGACTGACTATAAATCCCTTGTGAAATTATTATCAGTTTCTACCCCTCCAACAGTTTATTGTTTCCATTCAACCATTTTTATCTCAATGATCTTGTGACATAGATGACTTTCCCCTTAGATCATGTTAGAGTCAGTCTGTTCATCCCTCCATCAGAGATCAAAATATCTTTTGTTGCATTTCATTTTTAGGTGTCTCATTCAGTTCAGTCATTTGCATTCCATTAGGAGCATCAGTCTTCTGACGGAAGGGTCTTGTCTCTCATGTCCCTCATGTCATGTACCTTCTGGTCCGTGTTTATTCATCAAAATCAGTTTTAAAGTCATTCATAGTCCTGTTTTGGTCTTTTAGTCAGCAAAGAGTCATTTCAGTCATTAGGTCTAGGGTTTTGCAAATTTTGTCTTCAAAGTGATTAATAACGTCAGCAGGCACATGAGGGAGGCTCAAAATAAGTTTTCATCACAAAATTTCATTATAATAATGTGAGATCTTGACTTTTCTTCAAAACTCTGTTTTGAAGAAAATCGTCATTTTGTCCTTTGTAATAAATGCTATGTATATTTTCAAAGTTTTTCAGTTGTCAAAATTCTTTAGGCCCAGCCCTGGTCGCCTTTTCCAAATTCCGTGCCAGTCATCCCTGCAAAAAATTGACAAAAGTTTCATCATTTGAGTAAAAAAAGTCAAATGGAAACAAAAACAGAGTTTGTATTTAAAATGTGAAAAGTGCCAAAGTTGAAACATAAGAAAGTGGGTTTTAAAGAAGCAAAAATCAATTTCTCCACTATATAAGGTAATTCCATTATTTTTACAACCCATTTGCAAGCCAAAGACATCAGAGAAGTAGAGTTCAAAACGTTGGAGGGCGAAACTGTGAGTTTGAAGGTGAACTGTTTGTGAAATTAGTTGCGCGACGCATTGGGAGAAGGTGCGGCGCACAAGGAAGACACGGCGCATACAGCCGCACATCACTGTGTATTTTTCAACGTGTGCGACACACATATTGGTCGCGGCGCACTGCATTGTGTGCGCAGCGCACAGAGCCGAAAAGTGCAATTTTCATCATTTCTCCACAAAAATTCAAAACAACTCAGCTCTCCTCACTCCATGTAAGTTCAACTCATCTTGTATTTGCTATTAGATGGTGTTTAGTATGGTTTGAAGGAAAGAATATGAAAGTTTGGAGGTTGAAATTATAAACCCTATCATTTGGTGAAAAACTGCTCCTAGGGTTTGAATTTGGGTGTTAAAACTTGACTTTGGTGCCAAAACACTCCCATTCCATTTTTCACCTGTGTTTCTCATCATTGTCATATTACCATAAGACCCATCTCCTATTCCATTATAATCCTATTATCACTCATTCCCATTATCCCTATCTCTAAACTCTACAATTCCCCATCACCATCACTCTCCCATATCATTTGCAAAATTCCTAAATCCCCAAACCCCACATTCCTAAAACACAGTTAAGTGACTGTTATTGCATTCTAATTTCACTTGACAATCCACTATACCCACTGTCCCTATTTACCACAACCCCTTCCTACTTGGTATATTTTGGCAATTGAAACAAAGGCACCAATTTGTAATTTTCAAAAAACCAAATATACATTTGGCATAGACTTGCAAACACCATGACGGACACTGAGTCATCATATGAGCAAGACAGTGATTCTACCACAGAGTTGCATGCACTGAGAAGGCCTCGTAAAGGTGGAAAACATGTGAGAGAGGAGCCCACCTCATTGACTCAGTTGCAAGCCTGCCCACTTGCCATGGCTTGTTTTCGGGAGCAGTCATGCTATCAGTATTGTGAGATGATTGCTAGGATTCAACATCATCAGGAGTTGGCTCATTTATTTGTTTTACATTTGCATGATGGTCATGTTACTCTTGCTGGAGTAAATTTCACTTTGACACCAGAAACCATTTCTCAGGCAACAGGAATACCGAATGTAGGTGAGGAGTGGAACAAAAGACAATAGGTGGATAGAGTGCATTACGAGCCATACATCAGGCCTGGCTATATGAGGTAGCTCAGCAGGGTATTCCCATTCTGGTTCCTGAAAGAATCCTATGCGCCATTGATGAGACTCATTATTAGATACTTCAGTTTTGAGGGCCGATTCTCATGCCTCTATGCATACCACATCAGGTTATTGATGAATTTCACGAGAGTGAGGATGATGAACATACCTTATTTCATGTGCTGGAACATCGAGAGGATGACTACTCTTGTGCGGAAGAAGACTCCCGAGCAGCAGTACAACATCATTTACCACTATGCGCTCATTAAGATCATTGTTGTGCATGAGCTTGGCTTGCAGGGTATCATATGGGAAAATTTCATTTCCCGTGAGTTCTTCACAGCTCCTCAGTCTCCTCCGGAGATTGTTCATGATGCAGGTGAGCCTTCTCATCAGTTTGAAGGTCCCGAGACAGAGCCTATCAGTGTGCCAGTGTATGTCACTTATGAGAGAGGCATGAGAGCACTATTTGCAGCAGCCTCACGAGTACTATCTCCACCCGGGGTGGAAGGGTTCTCGTTGCCGTCACCAGCAGCACAGACACAGGTACAGGACAGAGGAAAGAGGCCCATGTAGGAGGAGGGCCCTTCAGGAGGCCAGGATACTGATTTTGTATTGATTGATGTTGATTTGAGCTCTCCAAGCTCAAAGTTGAGAGAGACCATCCAGGAGTAGAAAGCTGAGATCGACACATTGACCGAGAAGTTGTAGAGAGCTCAGTGGGTCATCATCTACCTTGAGTAGCAAAATAGACAATTAGAATATCAGTAGACAATCATGGAGTTGCGAAACATCCGTGAAGACCGGCAAGCTGCCCAAAGAGGCCCAGGTGACATGGCACCCATTGAGAGGGAGATTTGGCTTTAGAGGGTCAACATTCATCTAGAGAAGTTGTTGGCAAAGGCTAACAAGGAAAAGGACATGCTCAAGCACATGAAGAACCATTATTGGGCACGCACACATGTTTGCAAAGTGAAGATCAAGATCCTGAAAGTGAGGCTAAGGAGGGCACTGAAGCGTCGTAAAAGACATGATAGGATCCAAATATTGGCCGAAGCTTCTTTGGATGAGCATGGTACTTGATGAGGGACCTTCAGTCCAAATTTCAAGGAACTTGGAGAAAATTTTGTCATTTTTGATTTTTTTGGTCACAAAACAGGTTTTCCTGCCCGACGCGTAGCGCCACTTGGCGAGCGCTTACGATTGGGAGATCCTCTGGAGGAAAACTTGGTATTTCTGGATTTTTTATGAAAATTTATGCATGCTCAGGAATGGCCTAAGAATTTCATGAAGTTCTGGGTTTCCTAAAGGTTCAAAAACACCTTGAAAATGGCCTTTCTGCCACTTTTTGCACACATAGGAAGCAATGTTGGGATATTGAAATTTTGGAGGGGAAAATGGACACCAAATCTAGAAATTCGACTTGGGTTGGAAAGTAGACAGGTAGGGATTTCCAACGAGCTATCATGAGCTCAATTTGGACTTCGGGAAGGGCCTCAAAATCAGCTCCAAACATGTGCTATGCATAGAGATTTTGGGCGCGACGCATAGAGGATTTTGGCCTATTTTTCACTCTTCAGCTCAGAATTTCGCCTAGTTTTGGCCAGTTTCACTTTTTCATGTAACTTTTGATCTACCTTGATGTAATTTCATAACCATGATGTAATTTTGGCACATTTTTAATTTTTCTAGAAGATTCATTCACCAAAAGGTGAAATGTGAGTGAATGGATCAGTTTCCTAGCATATAGAGGCAAGTTGTTTCATGGCCTATTTTCTAGTTCCTAGTTTAGATATGGTTGAAATAGCTCCTATAATGATGAGCTCGACCCCTAGAGGCATGGGGAGGAGTTAGGCTTGTCTATATGATGTATTTTCTCAGTCATTTTCAGGGTTGGACACTTGGGAATTGCTTGGCATTTCATTGTACATTCATTCTGCATCTTTGGCAAAGGAAAGACCAGGGTTTGTAGCACTTTTTGGGATCCTTGTGGCTCTGTGTTTTGATGGTGTTCTTCTCTATGTATTTGTAAGTTAACTGATGTTTATGTATACCATGTTTGTGGAATTCAGTAGCTTGCTTTGCTCTGCCTTTAGTTTTGTTTAATTTTATATGTTTTCATCTGTTTGAGGAGGACTCTTGAGACCCTCTTGCCCTCTTCAGCTCCTCACCAGTCTGATCCATCCATTCACTCAATAAAAAGCATCAAAACTATTGCTTTCCCTGCCCCAATCAGAATTCTGCAAAAACTAGGCCTTATCCCCGCACCCACAACTGCCTTTCCCCTTTGATCCAAAAAAACCCCCAAAATCATAATCAAACTCCTTCATCAATATACCTAGCCTAAAATTAGCTTTATTTAAACTCATATCAAGCCCTATTGTTTATTTTTATTGAGATTGACCCGGAGAGAGCCCTCTCCTGATCTGGTAGGGCTAGCTACCACACTGAGCGTGGTTTGATGTTACCCTGAACTCTACCTTCCTTCAGCCTGAGGTAGATTTGGGCAATAACATAGTGGTGACCATACTGAGGACAAAATGGTTTGCTTGTCAGTGTTGTTTGTTTTATAAGCTACAGACGGAGCCTAAAGTTATGCTAGGTAGCCTTCGAAACGCTCTTGCTTTGCATTAACAGAAGTAGATAAACACTGCTTCAGTTAATCTCCAGTCTAGCTTGTAAACGTGACACTTGATTTGTGAATTTTCCCTAGTAGATCAGACATTCTGGACTTTTGGGTGATGATTCTAGAATTTGAATAGGCTGAAAAAGTTGGTTTTGTCCTTCGATTTTTAAATAGATCAGCACACTGGCTTCTAGAAGACATACTAGAGAAAATCCCGATCCTGATCCGGCTCCAGTGTATGAGAATCCCAATCTGATCTCAAGAATTCTTCGTCGAGGAAGTCATGTGGCTCCTTTGTTTAAATCCCACTCATGTCCCGCTGTTTTCAAATATCTTTAAGACCTTGAATTTGATGAAAAGTTTGAGTTGTCGTTTTTTGAAACAAAGTCTGAAAGTGATCTTGATTCTACTGTTATAAATCCTGCGTTTTTCAAGTATCTTGAAGTTGAAAAAGCTAATAGATCCATCGATAGTTACATTTTGAATATTCATAATTCTATTGTGGCAACAAATATTCCTGAGTTCATAGAATCCGCATCTGAAACTCTTGGGCCATCCGAAATTGTTTCCGATTCACAAGTTCATACCCAGCCTCCTTTCATCCCTACCATTCCCATACAACCATCTATTTCTGATAAAAAATCTGCAATAGTTTCACTTCCATCCCCTCCTCATACATCTACTCCTCCTACTCTGCCTGTTTCCACAAGACAGATTATAAATCCACCAAGAGAAATGGCTGCTTGATTCACACCCCTTGTCTTGCCTCAAAACTTGGATTCCATGCCTGCAGACTATCAAATTAAGATCCCATTGTTTGATGGCACTCCTCAAAGTGTGCCTGCTCAGCAGCATATTGATAGAATGGCAGACTTCTTCGATCTCCATGAGATTGATGAAGAAAATGTAAGCATGAGATTGTTTGTTTAAAATTTTGGAGGAGAGGTCAGAAAATGGTTCAGAGCTTTGCAGCTTAGAAGTATTGCTACATTGGCCGAGCTTCAGAGACAGTTCTTAGAGCGGTGGGAAGTAAAGAAAGATCCTCTTCAGATCACTTCTGAATATACCAAGATCAAGCGGAATGTAGGTGAGTCAGTCCAAGACTACTGTATTAGATTCAATGCGGTTTATAATGAAATTCCTGATGATTTAAGGCCATCTAGAAAGTTAGCTCTCCTCAAGTTTCTGGATGGTTTTGATCCGGACATGGCATATCAGTTGAGAGAGAGAGATCCAGCTACCTTAGAAGATATGCAAAAAATTGCAGTGAGTGTTGAAGCCAATTTGAATGACAAGAGAGCTAGATTAAGAGCTGAGAAGAAAGTCACAATAAAGGAAGAAGCTTCTACATCAGATCAAGTACTTCGCAAGGTGGAAAAGATGATTGAAAGGTTAACACTTGATAAGCCTGAACCGCAGATCAGAAATCCAAATTTCTGTGGTCAGCAGCAACCTCAGTTCAGAATCAAACAACGAGAACAACGAGCACAAGAATTAGCACCACAACAACAAGTAAAGACACCTCTTCAGCAGAATTTTTTTGCTCCCGAATCAGATGATGAAGAGAACAAAATAGGAGAAGAAAATAATTTTTTCACACCTGATGATTTTCCCATTTATATTACTGAAGATGAGGAGTATGCAGAAAATACAGTTGCACAAAAAGATGATGATTTTATCTTGGAAAATGACACCACTCTTGAAGAAGAGTCGGATGAGTACCAAAGAGGTTATATGAATGCTTTGTCCACTCAGCAACGTCAATATTCACTAAGAAACAGAGATGTCCCTATCAATCCAATCCAGAAGAGAAAGGAAGTTTCAACATCGAAGAATGATTCACCTGTTGCACAAAAGAAAGGAAAAGAGATAGCTGATCCTAGTGCTAGCAAGTCTCCACTAGCCAATGAAAGAGAAAATCAGCCAATGGTATCGAGGGAGAAGGCTAAAAAGAAAGATGTTCCAGCCAAAGAGGTAGAAAAGACTTCAACTTTTAGTTTGGAAAATGAAATTTCTAAATTAAAGGTTTCCATTCCTTTGACTGAGTTAATGAAGAACAGCAGTTATAAGGGTCAAGTATCCAAAATTTCGAATTTTGATTCAACATCTGATATGGTGAATGTGGAAGATGATCAACCTGAATTGATATTTGGACCAGCATTAGATGGCGAGTCTCCCGATAGCGATGTGCCTCCGTTTTATATAAGTCTTAGATTGCATGATTTTGAATTGCATAATGCCATGTTTGATTCTGGAGCATCCCATAATCTTATGCCGAAAGCGATTATGGGAAAGTTGGGATTGGACTTCACTAGGGAATATCATGATTTATATTCTTTTGATTCCAGTAGAGTGAGATGTATTGGGCTCATTAAATATTTGGTAGTCAGTTTAGATCAGATTCCGACAAAGAATGTTTTGATGGACGTGGTTGTGGCAGACATTCCTCCGAGATTTGGTATGCTCCTTTCCAGATCTTGGGGAGAAAAACTCAAGGGAACATCACAACTTGACTTCTCTTACGCCACCATTCCTGTGTTCGGTCAAATGAGAATATTATACCGGGAACAAAAAATGAAATATATGATTACTAGTAAGGAGAAGCCTGTTAATCATCCGATTAATTATGTACATACAGATTTAGAGTCTTTTATTTTGTTTTCAGATAGTTTAAATGATGTAGATAGTCAGTTAGTTGAAGTAGAAGACATTCTGGAGATAAAATAAAATTGCAGAGAAGTTTTGCAGAAAGAAAGACGAAAACAAGAAAGCACTGTGGAGCAATTAGCTAAAGACGATGGACAACAAGCAGAAAAAATAAAGCAAACTGAATTTCAGCACTTAGAAGAAGATGAATATGGCTTATGGACCATGGATTTCGATGGTGTAGTAGGAAATGATGGTGCTAGAATTGGTATTTGGGTACGCAGTCCTTTTTCCGCTCCAAACAAAGTACCAAGCAATGTATGAGTATGTTCTTACAAATTAGATTTTGATTGTTTGAACAATGAGGTTGAGTATGAAGCTTTGATTGCTGGCCTAAAAATTCTTAGAAAGCTGACTGCTAAGAGGATCGTAGTATATGGTGACTCTGAATTGGTTATTAAGCAAGTGAAAGGTGAGTATCAAGCAAAACATCCTCGAATGCGGGCGTACCGAAATGCAGTGTTAGATATATTGAAGTTGTTTTCTGATTATACTTTGACTTGTGTGCCACGAATTCAGAATGGTATTGTAGATGCACTTGCTAAGGCTGCTAGTAATTTGAAGATTCCTATGAATTCAAGTAACAAATTAAAAATCAATGTGAAGCATCGCCCAACTGTACCGGATAATTAGAGATATTGGAAAGTCTTCCAAAATGACGAAGAGATTGATGAGTTTCTGCAGAAAAAAGGTAAATTTAAAGATACTTCAATTGATGTAGAGCATGATGATGGTGAGGCTGATGTGAAAATAAATCAGATGGAAGTATTGCAGCTAAAGGATAATGTCATTCCTAAGGGTTTGATACCTTTGGAAGAGCTCTTTGATCAAGATGATGTAGCTAGAAAACCAACCTTGCGGCCAACCGAAAAGGGAGTTGAAGATGTCAATATTGGATCAGCTGAAAATCCAAAGATGGTGAAGTTGTCAAAAGCATTGCCACCGGAGGTAAAAGAAAATTATGTTAGTTTATTGTCTTCTTTTGCTGATGTGTTTGCTTGGGATTATTCATATTTGAAGACGTATGATACAAACATAATTCAGCACACCATTCCAATTAAGCCAAATCAAAAGCCTTTCAGGCAGAAGTTGAGAAGGATAAATTCGAAGTTGCTACCCTCAATTGAGAAGGAGGTAAATTGATTGTATAAGGCTGGTATCATTGTCCCCATCAGATTTTCTGATTGGATTTCCAATTTGGTGTCCGTTCGCAAGAAGACAGGTGAGATTCGTTTGTGCATTGATTTTAGGAATTTGAACAAAGTGTCTTTGAAAGATAATTATTCGTTGCCCAAAATGGATCACATACTTCAGCGAGTAGTTGGAGCATCTCGTATGTCACTACTCGATGGTTATTCTGGCTATAACCAAATTCTGGTCCATGAAGATGATAGAGACAAAAAAGCGTTCACCACTCCTTGGGGAACTTTCCATTATGCTAAAATGCCTTTCGGTTTGAAGAATGCTGGTGCGACATTTCAGCGGGCAATGGATATGGCATTTGCAAATGAGAAGGATGTTTTTCTGGTTGTGTATCTTGATGATTTGACGGTCTTTTCCAATTCTTATGAAGAGCACATGTATCATTTGAAAATTGTCTTTCAAAAGTGCAGAAAATATGGTGTGTCACTCAATCCGAAGAAGAGTTTATTCACCATGGATGAGGGAAAACTACTTGGTCATATTATTTCAAAAGATGGCATCTGTATTGATCCAGCACGAGTAGAAGAAATTCAGCAAATTGATCCTCCTCGGAACAAGAAGGAGATTCAATCTTTCAATGGTAAGATGAATTTCTTGCGTCGCTTTGTGCCTAATCTTGCAGAACATCTAAGAGAAATTACAAACATGCTTAAGAAAGATAGTGTTGTGAAATGGACTGAAGAGGCTGTAAAATATTTCAATTTAGTGAAGTTGGCTCTTTCTTCAGCCCCAGTTTTGATCAGCCCGGATTACACTCAGGATTTTATTTTGTTTTCATTTTCTTCGGAGCATACTATGGCAGCAGTATTGATGCAGAAAAGAGATGACCATGAGAAACCAATTGCTTTTTTCAGCCAAACTATAAGAGATGCAACCTTGAAGTATAACATCATTGAAAAGTAGGCTCTTGCACTTGTGAAAGCGTTGAAATATTTTCGGGTATATATTCTGCATTCTCATATTTTGGCTTATGTTCCTAACGCTGCTGTTAAGGATGTTTTAGTGCAAACAGATCCGGAAGGGAGACGAGGCAAGTGGATGGTAGCTCTGTTAGAGTATGATGTGGAGATAAAGCCTACAAAGCTTATCAAAGGACAGGGGCTGGAAAAGCTAATGGCTGAGTCAAATTTACATGCCTTGGACATTAATCTCATTGCTGCTATGTTCGAGGAGAATGAGGAAAGTTCATCAGTTCAGGTATCAGAAATCTTTGTGCTTTCTCCTTGGTATTCAGATATTGTATATGTGCTTCAAAATTTTTCACCACCGCCTGGTATGGCTAGGAACAAAAGTAGAACTTTGAAATTGAGGGCTGCTAAGTTTTGTATTTTGAACAATGCACTCTATTGGAAAGATCCTGGTGGTGTGTTGCTGAATTTTCTGGTGGAAGAAGAAGCAAAGCAGGTAATGGAGGATTTTCATAAAGGAGATTGCGGTGGTCACCTTTTCTGGAAAACAACAGCCAACAAGATTTTGAGAGCGGGATATTATTGGCCGACACTTTTTTCTAATGTGTATAAGACTGTCAAAAGTTGTCATGAATGTCAGATTTTTGAAGCAAGACAGAAATTACAACCTTTGCCGCTTAAGCCTATTGAGGTAAGTGCTCCTTTTCAGTAGTGGGGTTTGGATTTTATTGGCGAGATTCATCCTCCTTCTTCAACTCAGCATAGGTGGATTCTTACAGCGACAGATTATTTCATGAAATGGATCGAAGAAATTCCTACCAGGCAAGCTATGGATGCGGTAATAATTTCATTCCTTGAGAATAATATTTTGTCTCGTTTTGGTTGCCCAAATAAGATAATCACTGATAACGCAGCAGCTTTCAAATCAAAAAGGATGGTTGAGTTTTGTGACAAGTATCACATCACTTTGGGACACTCAACCGCTTATCATTCGCAAGGTAACGGATTGGCGGAGTCTTCCAACAAATCTTTGGTCAATATCATTAGAAATTTGCTGGAAATAAACAAGAAAGGTTGGCATAAGAAGTTGGTCAATGCACTTTGGGCAAATCGAGTGAGTCAGAAGAAATCCATTGGTATGACCCCCTTTGAGTTAGTTTATGGAGTCGATACAGTTTTTCCTACCTCTCTCGCAGTTCCGGTGGTCAAACTCCTACAGGAAGCTGGTAGTGAAGATGATCATATGCAAAGAAGAATAAATCAAATGATCCATTTGCAGTAGATGCGAGAAGAAGTTTTCCAAAACACATTCAAGCTGCAGGAGAGAATTAAGAAAATCTATGATAGAAAGGCGAAGGCGGACAAATTTCAATTGGAAGAAGTGGTGCTGAAATGGGATGCAAGAAACAAGGAAAAGGGTAAGCATGGTAAGTTTGAAAATCTCTGGAAAGGACCTTTCAAAATTGCTGCATATCGGGGTCAGAATGCTTTTCTTCTGAAGGAGATGAACGTGCAAGATTGTCCAGGAGGGCCGGTCAATGGTTAGCTACTCAAGCGGTATCATTTCTGAGATGTTTTCTGCTGTTTACATTGTCACTGTACATACCATTTATTTCAGTTTCATTGCAAGAGTGTGCTGTGATCTTTTCTTCAGTCTGGGGCCCGAAGTGAAGGCTATAATTCTGTAAATGGATTACAGCTTTGGTTTGAAGTTTGTCGAGTCATTTTTTTTTTCAGTCATTTCAGTTTCAAAATCGAGTCGGTTTGAGTCAAGTTTCAGTCAATAAATCAGTCAAGAGTCTTGTGTTGATTTGTCAAAGTTTGGATTCCATAGCCCAATGGATGAAGGCACTGCCTACTCTCCCAGAAATCTGTAATTCTTGGCACCTCCCAGGAGCTACCATCCCCATTGGAGCAAATGTTAGAGTCAGTCTGTTCATCCCTCCGTCAGAGATCAAAATATCTTTTGTTGCATTTCATTTTTAGGTGTCTCATTCAGTTCAGTCATTTGCATTCCATTAGGAGCATCAGTCTTCTGACGGAAGGGTCTTGTCGCTCATGTCCCTCATGTCATGTACCTGCTGGTCCGTGTCTATTCATCAAAATCAGTTTTAAAGTCATTCATAGTCCTGTTTTGGTCTTTTAGTCAGCAAAGAGTCATTTCAGTCATTAGGTCTAGGGTTTCGCAAATTTTGTCTTCAAAGTGATTAATAACGTCAACAGGCACATGAGGGAGGCTCAAAATAAGTTTTCATCGCAAAATTTCATCATAATAATGTGAGATCTTGACTTTTCTTCAAAACTCTGTTTTGAAGAAAATCGTCATTTTGTCCTTTGTAATAAATGCTATGTATATTTTCAAAGTTTTTCAGTTGTCAAAATTCTTTAGGCCCAGCCCTGGTCGCCTTTTCCAAATTCCGTGCCAGTCATCCTTGCAAAAAATTGACAAAAGTTTCATCATTCGAGTCAAAAAAGTCAAATGGAAACAAAAACAGAGTTTGTATTTAAAATGTGAAAAGTGCCAAAGTTGAAACATAAGAAAGTGTGTTTTAAAGAAGAAAAAATCAAGTTCTCTACTATATAAGGTAAGTCCATTATTTTTACAACCCATTTGCAAGCCAAAGACATCAGAGAAGTCGAGTTCAAAACGTTGGAGGGCGAAACTGTGAGTTTGAAGGCGAAATGTCTGTGAAATTAGTTGCGCGACACATTGGGAGAAGGTGCGGCGCACAAGGAAGACACAGTGCATACAGCTGCACATCACTGTGTATTTTTCAACTTGTGCAACGCACATATTGGTCGCGGCGCACTAGGTTGTGCGCGCGGCGCACAGAGCTGACAAGTGCAATTTTCATCATTTCTCCACAAAAATTCAAAACAACTCAGCTCTCCTCACTCCATGTAAGTTCGACTCATCTTGTATTTTCTATTAGTTGGTGTTTAGTATGGTTTGAAGGAAAGAATATGAAAGTTTGGAGGTTGAAATTATAAATCCTATCATTTGGTGAAAAACTGCTCCTAGGGTTTGAATTTGGGTGTTAAAACTTGACTTTGGTGCCAAAACACTCCCATTCCATTTTTCACCTGTGTTTCTCATCACTGTCATATTACCATAAGACCCCTCTCCTATTCTCTTATAATCCTGTTATCACTCATTCCCATTATCCCTATCTCTAAACTCTACATTCCCCATCACCATCACTCTCCCATACCATTTGCAAAATTCCTAAATCCCCAAACCCCACATTCCTAAAACACAGTCAAGTGACTGTTATTGCATTCTAATTTCACTTGACAGTCCACTATACCCACTGTCCCTATTTACCATAGCCCCTTCCTACTTGGTATATTTTGGCAATTGAAACAAAGGCACCAATTTGTCATTTTCAACAAACCAAATATACATTTGGGATAGACTTGCAAACACCATGACGGACACTGAGTCATCATATGAGCAAGACAGTGATTCTACCACAGAGTTGCATGCACCGAGAAGGCCTCGTAAAGGTGGCAAACATGTGAGAGAGGAGCCCACCTCATTGACTCAGTTGCAGGCCTGCCCACTTGCCATGGCTTATTTTCGGGAGCACTCATGTTATCAATATTGTGAGATGATTGCTAGGATTTAGCATCATTAGGAGTTGGCTCGTTTATTTGTTTTACATTTGCATGATGGTCATGCTACTCTTGCTGGAGTAAATTTCACTTTGACACCATAAACCATTTCTCAGGCAACAGGAATACCGAATGTAGGTGAGGAGTGGAACAAAAGACAGCAGGTGGATAGAGTGCATTACGAGCCAGACATCAGTCCTGGCTATGTGAGGCGGCTCAGCAGGGTATTCCCATTCCGGTTCCTGAAAGAATCCTATGCGCCATTGATGAGACTCATTATCAGATACTTCAGTTGTGAGGGCCGATTCTCACGCCTCTATGCATACCACATCAGGTTATTGATGCATTTCACGAGAGTGAGGATGATGAACATACCTTATTTCATGTGTCGGAACATCGAGAGGATGACTACTCTTGTGCAGAAGAAGACTCCCGAGCAGCAGTACAACAACATTTACCACTATGCGCTCATTAAGATCATTGTTGTGCATCAGCTTGACTTGCAGGGTATCACATGGGAAAATTTCATTTCCCGTGAGTTCTTCACAGCTCCTCAGCCTCCTCCAGAGATTTTTCATGATGTAGGTGAGCCTTCTCATCAGTTTGAAGGTCCCAAGACAGAGCCTATTAGTGTGCCAGTGTATGTCACTTATCAGAGAGGCAAAAGAGCACTATTTGCAGCAGCCCGACGAGTACTATCTCCACCCGGGGTGGAAGGGGTCTTGTTGCTGTGACCAGCAGCACAGACATAGGTACAGGACAGAGGAAAGAGACCCATGCAGGAGGAGGGCCCTTCAGGAGGCCAGTATACTGATTTTTTATTGATTGATGTTGATTTGAGCTCTCCAAGCTCAAAGTTGAGAGAGACCATCCAGGAGCAGAAAGTTGAGATCGACACATTGACCGAGAAGTTGGAGAGAGCTCAGTGGGTCATTAGATACCTTGAGCAGTGAAATAGACAATTAGAAGATCAACAGACAATCATGGAGTTGCGAAACATCCGTGAAGACCGGTAAGCTGCCCAAAGAGGCCCAGGTGACATGGTACCCATTGAGAGGGAGATTTGGCTTGAGAGGGTCAAAATTCATCTGGAGAAGTTGTTGGAAAAGGCTAACAAGGACAAGGACATTCTCAGGCACATGAAGAACCATTATTGGGCACGCACACATGTTTGCAAAGTGAAGATCAAGATCCTGAAAGCGAGGCTAAGGAGGGCATTGAAGCGTCGTAAAAGACATGATAGGCTCCAAATATTGGCCGAAGCTTCTTTGGCTGAGCATGGTACTTGATGAGGGACCTTTAGTCCAAGTTTCAACGAATTTGCAGAAAATTTTGTCATTTTTGATTATTTTGGTCACAAAATAGGTTTTCCTGTCCGACGCATAGCGCCACTTGGCGCGCGCTTACGATTGGGAGATCCTCTGGAGGAAAAATTTGTGTTTATGGATTTTTTATGAAAATTCATGCATGCTCAGGAATGGCCTAATAATTTCATCAAGTTTTGGGTTGCCTAAAGGGTCAAAAACACCTTGAAAATGGCCTTTCTGCCACTTTTTGCACACATAGGAAGCAGTGTTGGGAGATTGAAATTTTGGAGGGAAAAGTGGACACCAAATCCATAAATTCCACTTGGGTTGGAAAGTAGACAGGTAGAGCTTTCCAACGAGCTATCATGAGCTCAATTTGGACTTCGGGAAGGGCTTCAAAATCAGCTCCAAACATGTGCTATGCATAGAGATTTTGGGCGCGGCGCATAGAGAATTTTGGCCTATTTTCACTCTTGAGCTCAGAATTTCGCCTAGTTTTGGCCAATTTCACTTTTTCATGTAAATTTTTATCTAAATTGATGTAATTTCATAACCATGATGTAATTTTGGCACGCTTTTACTTGTTCTAGAAGATTCATTCACCAAAAGGTGAAATGTGAGTGAATGGATTAGTTTCCTAGCATATAGAGGCAAGTTGTTTAATGGCCTATTTTCTAGTTCCTAGTTTAGATATGGTTGAAACAACTCCTAGAATGATGAGCTCGACCCATAGAGGCATGGGGAGGAGTTAGGCTTGTTTATATGATGTATTTTTTCAGTCATTTTTAGGGTTGGACACTTGGGAATTGCTTGGCATTTCATTGTACATTCATTCTGCATTTTTGGCAAAGGAAAGACTAGGGTTTGCAGCACTTTTTGGGATCCTTGTGGCTCTGTGTTTTTATGGTGTTCTTCTCTATGTATTTGTAAGTTAACTATTGTTTATGTATACCATGTTTGTGGAATTCAGTAGCTTGCTTTGCTCTGCCTTTAGTTTTGTTTAATTTTATATGTTTTCATCTGTTTGAGGAGGACTCTTGAGACCCTCTTGCCCTCTTCAGCTCCTCACCAGTCTGATCCATCCATTAACTCAATCAAAAGCATAAAAACTATTTCTTTCCCTGCGCCAACCAGAATTCTGCAAAAACTAGGACTTATCCCCACACCCACAACTGCCTTTCCCCTTTGATCCAACAAAACCCCCAAAATCATAATCAAACTCCTTCATCAATATACCTAGCCTAAAATTAGCTTTATTTCAAGTCATCTCAAGCCCTTTTTTTTATTTTTATTGAGATTGACCCGGAGAGAGCCCTCTCCTGATCTAGTAGGGCTAGCTACCGGACTGAGCGTGGTTTGATGTTACCCTGAACTCTGCCTTCCTTAAGCCTGAGGTAGATTTGGGCTATAACAGATCACTCTTGATGTTGTTGTTCAATTAAATCCCTGTTATGACTCCATGGCCCAATGGACTAAAACCAGCGTTATATCTAACTTTTAACCTAGCTGCTCTATCCACTTGCAACTTCTCACCTTTGAAACTCTTTGCACTTGGAAATTTCCCCTCAAAACAATATTCATGCTCAACCATACAAAAAAAAAAAAAAAACCCTTGGCCTTTATAATTAGCCTAATATCATTACCCTAAAACTTCAAATACAAATCCATCTTTGCACGTATTGGAGAGATCCCTCTCCGGATTCAGGTGGGCTAGATCCTAGAATCCCAAAGTTGGTTGAAATGATGTTGTTTCTGCAGTTAGTAAAATAGGGTCCCTTTGGATCTATAGAATTTGTACATGAGAAGCCCAACACAGAACCCTTTTAGTTTGACCCATTACAATACATCAGGGCTTTGACCCGCCCCAAAGTCGTTGTGCAAGACCAAGTATTACAAAAATATTACAAAACTGGACCAAAAATGCGGTTAGGGGACCTCATTCCAACACAAATAGAGCTAAGGAATGATAGATTTGAGGCTAGGCAGGTCTGACAACAAAATAGACATAAAGGCCACACAATCAAGCTACTCACGTGAGACGTAGTAGATCGCCTAGCGCTGATACCATGTTAAATACACCAATGACGAAGACAGGTGAAGGAAAGATAAGTGTGGATGCAATATTATTCACAATGATTGATCCATATTTATGAAGGAATGCAATAAAATACAGAAATAGACATAAACATAGAGATACAACGGAAACAATAGTTCATTTTATTTAAATCAAATGACTGAAATATGTTTGCAGACATAATGGAAATAAAAATAGTTAGAGTGCTGATAGCGTATCTCTGAGAAGAGATCTGGCTGCTACAGACCTCTGAACTATGTTACGATGAGGTTCAAGGGCATATTTATTATTGATAAACAATGGAGAACTCTAAACATCCAAAAAGCTAACCCTATGAGATGAAGCGCCAAATCTATGGGCCCTGTTTGGGTAAATTGGCGTTTCAACTTCCCGGGGACGTAACTTTGGCATACAATCCCTGTTTTATGCGTATCATACCTCGTTAGAAAGATCTATCCGAGAAGTACAAATTTTAATGTGATCAAAATTAGTCGAAAGACCCATGTTGCTCCCGGTTTTCCCAAAAAACGTCGTTTAGTGCCTCAAAACAGCTCCGGAAGTTCAGGAGCCGAAAAACTGCTAAAAATAGTAAGTTGTGCTGAATGTGAAAATCTACAAGAATTGATGGTGCGGGTCCAAATGGAATAGGTGCGTGGCCATCGATATCCACCTGGATTAATGATGCATATATATAATACATTGGAGTGACCCTTGGTTTCACATTCCAAGTGGTCTCTTGGACTCCTCTTTGAGTGTTCCCTAGGAAGATTAGGTGTCCAACATATATATATATATATATATATAATTAGATTTTGTATTTTTATGATAGTTGATTTTGACCATTACCACTTTAATCTCTTCGGTGAAGCGAATTGACTATATCACTAAAGATTTAAACTTACATTTACTTTACCTTTTCAATAACTCACCAAATAAACTTCTTAATAATAAAAATATTATCTTAAATGTATTGATAACATTATACAAAATTTAAAATATTTATTTACTAATTTTAATTAATAATATAAATTTTTAATAATATTATTTATTTATATTATTTTTTAATTAATGACATAAAGTTTTAATAATATTATTTAATAATTATTTTGAAATTTAAAATTTTGTTGAAAAAAACTGTTGTTATTTTTTCTTTTGAAAAAAGGAAAAGAAGAAGTGCCGACAACTGTCCCACGCGTTGTATATTGCATTACCAGTGTCGGGTATGAGCGAGTGCGACGATTAAAGTCTGCGATATTTTTGATTGGACATTTTAGACCCCCAAATTCTTATCTTTTCACGTGGAATTTGCAATCCCCCTATTCCACACGGATTTGTCCCCTAACCACATCACTCATTTCACCGAAGTTGCAAGGGTGAAGGCATTGGATAGGAGTCGTTCCACATCACCATTCTTTTTTAGCATTTTGAAAGTAAATGATAAAAAGAAAACGGTTAGTATTTAATCTATTTTTCCAAAAGAAAAAAATTGATGAGTAATATTCTCTAATTAAA
The DNA here is from genome assembly GCA_034641835.2 of Pinus albicaulis. NCBI lineage: Eukaryota > Viridiplantae > Streptophyta > Pinopsida > Pinales > Pinaceae > Pinus > Pinus albicaulis. The sequence goes on from CM076571.1 coordinate 256,729,351, forward strand.
CAGACATAGATTTCATTAAAAAAAAATCAATATTATAAAACTAAATTAATCCGCTATTATTCCTAGAAAATTCTTCTTACCTGCAAATACATTTGAAAATTCCAAGCCTTGCAATTGTAGTGGAGAATTGGAAATTTCCTGGAATCTACCACACGTCCATCGGTTTCCACGTTTTTTCTATTACTTTTTTATTTTCTTTATCGTAAATTTTTATTTATTTATTTATAAAAAATTAAAGTAAAACTTAATAAAAACTAAACCAATATAATTTAGTTAATTTATAATATATGTATAGTTAAGAAAACAATGTTCACTAAAATTTCAAATATGTATTTCAAACTCTTGATTATCAACTTTGAATTTGAAACTTCAACCACACATAAATTAATCTAGCGTTTGCACCATAAGATGAAAAGACACTCAGATAGTGTTTTACGGTTTGAGGATAGTGGTTTTGTTTGTTCTAGTTTGAAAAGGTGCAACATGGAAAAGAATTTTGGGAATTTTAGTGGAAGCAATATATGCTTAGTTGACCAAAAATGCATATGTGCCTTGAGGTACCATAAAAGTGGCATGCCATAAGCATGAAAGGTTGTATCACATTGACACATTGAAGACAATAGTAGATTTGTATTTGAATTAATGGGTTGTGCTTGCAAAAATGATGTACCCTTATATCTAGAGAAATTTCAATCGCAACACTCCATCATAGTCCACAAGAACTTTATGTAGGAAGCAACATGAAAAGGAAATTTAGAGATGTACATACACAAATGTGTGCTTATGGGGAAACTAGCAGGTAACCGTACAACCATTAAATGTTGTTGTTTTTGTAAAAAATAATGAAGCATTTTAATTCCCAAAATGATAAAACAAAAAAAGAGAAATCTCCAAATAACAAATCAATTAGTGTGAACAAATGTTATGCAAAAGCCATAATCATGTGTTGAGGACTCATATTACAGAGACATTCCATTAGCTGTTTTTAGTGCGACATTTTTGCTCTTGGGAGTTTAAAGAGTAAGAACGGTAAATCAGAATCAGTTTGTTGTACCGCTTGACAGCTTAAGTATGCCAAATTCAACTTTGTTGTGTAGATGGGTCTTTAGAATGTGATTAAAATCTGCAATGCTCAGACAATGTACATTCAGTGGAGAATGAAGGCATAAGAGATTTTGAACCTGTTCAAATTCAAACCATGGAAAATGAATTAAAATTAAAAAAACCAAACTGCCATACTAACACATTGAATAAACATGCTAAATAGAAAGCTCACAAATGCAAATGAATGGATGGGATCACTTTGTTTCTTGTTATTTATAGTTTATCATTCCATGAAATGTATTTCAAGTGAGTGGTGGAAAAACTGTAAAGAGCTCATGTGTAAAGGAATGTAGAATATATGTGGGGCAGACGTTGCAGAAACCATGAACAAAAATGGTGAGTTGTTGATTTTCAACCAAATCAACCTGAAAATGAGACATTGCCCAAAATAGTATGTTGTTATGAAAGAAAGCACATTTTTTTCTTGAAAAAAATTTGGCAGCAGTAGAACAAATCTCCTATAAACCACGTGAAAATTATTCACTTTGTTAATTGAATTTAGCCATATATGTAGTTTAGTCTTTTGATATGCATTTTGGATAGAAAACAATGTTTTTTGACTACTAATATCTTCTTTCCATGTTTGTAGAGATATGTTCTTTAAAATATTGGTAGATAGTCAAATATGTAGTCTTGATGTCAAGTTATTCACATCATATAACAATTGTAAGATTGTTCAAATGTCGTTGTGTTGATTTGTGTGCTTTGATGGCTTGTAAAAGGTCATAATGTGAAGGATTGTGAAACATGTAGTCTTGATGTCAAGTAATTCACATCATAATATAGTTGTAAGATTGTTCAAGTAGCGTTGTGTTGATTTGTGTGCCTTGCTGGCTTGTAAGAGGTCATAATGTGGAGGATGGTCAAATATGTAGTGTCGATGTGAAGTAATTTACATCATAATACAACTGTAAGATTGTTCAAGTAGCTTGTGTTGATTTGTGTGCCTTGCTAGCTTGTAAGAGGTCATAATGTGCAGGTCCATGCAAGCTTACAAGTTTCCTTGGATGCACAAGTGTGGGGATGGATGACAAGTTTCCTTGGATGCAAAGGTGTAGGGATGCAAGGAATGTTGTTTCCTTGAGTTTTTTTAACGTGTGAACCTTTTTAAGGGTAAAGGTCATTCATTGGGTTCTTTATCGTTTTTCTTTTCTCTAAGATTCTGGACATTTTAGCTATTTCTTTCAATGTGAAATCATTATGGATATTCCACATGCACTTCATCTATATATTCTACAACCTTTCAATGGAACATATTCAATACCTTTGTTATTTAAAAAAGTGGAGCAGATTGATCCCAAAAGGTTGAAGTCAAATGTGAACTAATTAATTTAAAATATATTTGAAAGTTGCTAGGAAATACTGAGATTGACAACATTCGTTGACCATAGATGGAGAATGAGAAATTGTATAGCTAAAACACCAAGTGGTTGGATTTTTTCCCCAAAATTTTCAATGCCCCAACTGTGACAATTTAAGGGATTAAATACCATTTCAACACTGACCTTTCACTTTGACCAACATGAATGAAACTGCAGTTTTCAAATGTCCACAAGGACAACACCCAAGGAAAATTGTCCATTCCAGGAAATCCAACATACAAGTTAAGCTACACAGAAAAGGAACACTCTTACATCCTCTTTAACCTGATATTAAGTGGCAAAGATATTTTAATTTTATCAATGAAAGAATTCACATGTAAAGAATCATTGACCAAGGTAGCAACAAAGGCTCCTAAACCAACATTCATGTCCATGGTATTCTAGTATCTTCCTTGGGCCAGCTGTCCTATAAGCCCCCTAGTGTTTGCTACCCTGTCATTCCATAGTTGAGAATTTTCATTTAATTTTTAGTAGTAGTTAAGGTGTATTATTCTTATTGGATATGCTCTACTTTTAGTGAATGCAAAACTATTCAAACCTGGTTGTTGTTTTTTATTTAAGGGTGAGCAATTTCCTTGAACCAATAAATAAAGGCGCTCAAAGCAGACATGGAATTCGTCAAACATATTAGTGAATTCAGATTGAAATGATACAATATTTAATGCGAGGAATGGAAGATCAGATCGGATTGAAAACCCCAAGAACTAACATATATCGTATTTGTAAGGGAAATACATTACCTAGCCTACAATGATGTATGCAATAATCTTGAAATAACTGACAGTAGTTGTCTCAAGCAACAATAATCCTATTACTTGCAAAAGATAGTGTTGGGTGTGGAGCTTAATTTTCATCCTGATTCAGAGGTCTTTTTTTTCAGCTGGATGTATACCCTAGGAATATTGTACACCCCTCCACGCCGGGGGGTGTAGGGGGGAATCGTCCCCCCCGCGGGCGTCTTGGGGGGATCCCAAGTCATTCCATAGTTGAGAATTTTCATTTAATTTTTAGTAGTAATTAAGGTGTATTATTCTTATTGGATATGCTCTACTTTAGTGAATGAAAAACCATTCAAACCTAGATGTTGTTTTTTATTTAAGGGTGAGAAATTTCCTTGAACCAATAAAGAAAGGCACTCAAAGTGCACATGGCATTCGTAAAAAATATTTGTGAATTCAGATTGAAATGATACAATATTTAATGCGAGGAATGGAAGATAAGATCATATTGACAACCCTAAGAACTAACATATATCATATTCATAAGGAAATACATTACCTAGCCTACAATGATGTATGAAATAATGTTGAAATAACTGACAGCAGTTGTCTCATGCAACAATAATCCTATTACTTGCAAAAGACAGTGTTGGGTGTGGAGCCTAATTTTCATCCCCATTCAGAGGTCTTTGTTTCAGCTGGATGTATACCCTAGGAAGACTGTACACCCCTGCATGCGAGGGGGGGGGGGGGGGGGGTGTGGGGGGGACTCGTCCCCCTCGCTGGGGGGGCCCGACGGGGGTTTTGGGGGCAGTGCCCTCGAAGCTAAAAAAGATGTAAAATTTCCTTGTAAAATATTGTAATTTCGTAGTCAATATGGGCTGTTCATTAGGTGGATGATCTGATGGTAGAAGTTATGTTTAATGTAGGGTTTTTTTTCCCTAGAAGGCAACCCCTCATTTTGTATGAGGGTATTGTATTGTGGTTGTGTATTGTATGTGTATACTCTAAGCGAGAAATATCAAGGGGGACTATGAGAGAGAAGAGGATATTACAACGAATCTGTTGTAGGTTGTGTCTCTTCATCTTGCTGGATAATATAAATGAAGGATTGGTTGTTTGGGTTGGACGTAGCCCAAATTGGGTGAACCACATATATCTGTGTCTCTCTTGTTTTATATGTCTTTTGTGTTTGTGTTTATGCATATTTTATGTGTTCCATTGCTCTGTAATATATAATTTTCCAACAAACAAAATCCATGAAATATGGTGATGAAATCCTCAACTTGGAATAGAACTATCTGGAGCCTCTTTTTGTGGTCCAATTCATGTCAAATATATTTCAAAGTTTCTAGGAAATACTAATATTAACCATTTCCAAAACGTTGACGCATTTAATCTGTCATAATCAGTGGCATTTAATACTACTTTCAGAAATAACTACTAAGACCAAACAAGTTCTAAAAAGGTATCAATAGTTATACTAGTCCAAACATTTTTTTGGCTATGATGGTTCCTTGGACAAGGAGATGTGGTGTGTGGCCTTGGTTCTCTGGATGGCCTTTTCTATTTTAGACAATAGGAGGAATTTCTTGATAATGCAGTTGATGAGATTAATGGAGGTGAAATGGATCCTAAATAAAGATTAGGTGTTGATGTGATTGTCTTTAGTTGTTTCTCACGTGGCATTCTTGGCAAAGAGAGCATTGAGCTCCCTTCTTAGACAATTTTGCGAAAAATGCAGTAAAAGGTAGGGTTGTTGTAGCACTGCTTCAGACTTGTTATGATGTCCCAAACCAAATTAGGACTGGGCTGAAAATCATCAGAAGTGCAATCCAACTCTGAAGTTTAATGCCTCAGGAAATGGAGATGAGTTGGAGAACAATAAAGGTTTATGTATATGAGTAGTTGTGAATTAGAGTTATGATGGGGTTGATCTAAAATACGAGCTTGGATTCACTTTCACAACTTTCCTATTGATTACCTTAATTGATATGTTCTTGATCTGTTTTGGTTTTGCTCCATTGTATCTTAATAGTGGTACCAACGAAGTTGTGGTTTATTACAATGTTATATCACAATATTTGAATAGATTTAAATATATATACATATGTTTAAATATACTTGTCACATGAGGATCGTAAGATTTTTCCTAAAAGAATATTTAAGAGGTGAGAAACAACATTGAAATGATTGAAAATCGAATCAGATACAAGAAAGGAACATATAACAATAGTATAATGAACTTGCAATGAATATGTAACAATACTATAAGAAAGAGTATTTAATTGAAATGAATCTAAAACTAGTTAGAGAGAAACAAGTATAGCATCTAAAATTTTGAAGAAAATAGGGTTGATCAAATTGAAACAAGTTATGACTTGATATTCAAATTAACAAAAGGAAGTATTATCCGTTAATAAGAGTACAAAGCTTATAAAAGTGGTTGTTTCAGTTCCTAATATATTTGGTTGATGTGTATTGAAAGAGAGGAGGATGTGAAAACAAAATTGCATCAATGTTGGTGATGGAATAGGTGCAAACAAAAGTGAAATATTTTGTGTCTACTGCTATAAAAAATTTCTGATCGACCAAAGCTGGTAGCATTTTCTGTTTTTTTACATTGGATTTGAAGCAATGGTATTAAACGAGAAACTATTCATATATACATTGTGAGAAATGGAAATGACAACACCAGTTTGTATCTACAACAATACCAAGATGAGAATTGCAGGACTGCAAATCCATCTGAAACATTCTTACATTATCTCTTTCATGAATATGTATAAGGCGTTGCAAGAAGGCCTTCATCTTACTGAGAAGGTCAATAGTTGGTTGTAGATGATCGAGAGGGAAGACCAGGTGTGGAAGGTGTCTGGCCTTTATGTCCAGAAAAGCAACTTGTTGGGCATGTATCTCTTGGCAATATCCATATAGTAGGGAGAGGTATTTGGTATCCATCTTGATAGTCTGAAAAAGGCGAAAAAAAGAGTTGTTGTATTAGTTGAATGTCATAAATGGAAATCATAATTTTCTTAGTATATGTAAAGGAAAGTGTAAACAATTGATGAAATGAAAAAATTACTACAAGGATAGCAAGTTGTGAAGGAGGAAGATTTTATTTATTTGAGAAAGGGAAAACATATTGAAATTTCAAGTGAGATTTGCAGGAAATATTTTTAAAAGAAAGAAAGTCTATTGAATTTGAGTTGAAACTATAATTATTGAAATAAAATCATAAGGGAATAGATGCAATGATCATATTGTAACTGGCTGTAAAGACTTTGATGTTAACAAGGACTCCTCTTGTTGCCTACGTTTGACGTAAGAATTTCCTTGCATGTGGGAGTAGCAACTCAAGGGAAATGGTGGAGAGATGCGAAGGTCAGCCAAGGTTCTAACTCTGGAGATGGCAGTGAATTTTAAGCCTTGGCGGTATGTGTTGCCAATGTCGATTTTCACCTCTGAGTAATGCCATGCATTGTGATTTATGTATTGTTAATCCCCATGGAATTCGAAGGGGATTTTTCCTACAAGAACCTCTCGTTATTGGGGGAAATGGAACATAATATGGGTTGAAGGCATCCCATGGTGGCCGTTTTTATTGGAAGAAGTAAACAACAACAAGGGATGGAAACTTAGGGGGTTTTTTTCCACGTGCATAGAAAATGGAAACTGCTTTTCTAAGTGCTCCATTGACAAACCCTACTTCAACCCACAAGTTTCATGCGAGGAAAACCTTTTTTTCATTGTAAATAAGAAATTTTGCATCTAACTGTTCATCTTCTTCGTGTGCAGCAGCAGGATGGTGGTTGATTTTCTCCGAGTAGCATCATGCAACTGGCATGTTTAGTTTTTTGAGCATTTGTTTATTATGCAATGTGAAAACTAGGTTGGTTGGATATAGGTGCATTGCATTGTCAAATTCATGCTGCTCATTGATTGAAAAAAATGATTTTTTCCTTGACATGAGAAGTTTCCAGTCCTCCATAGTAGGTGTTGCATTTTTGAGATTCATGAGCAATTTGCGGAATGCAACTTGAGCAGGGTCGATCCCCTGTTGACGAAAGATGGTAGATAATGTGACAACCATGTCAAATTTGTGCCAAAGGGCATTGCCACGTGAAGTGTTGACATACATGGGGATGTCCTTTACAGGAGGTAGTTGCCCAAGATCACCAACAAGTATGATGGACCTATTGCCGAAAGGAACATTCTGATATGAAGGGAATACCTTTCTATGTGTGAAAGAAGTTTAGGACCAATGAAGCGCATCTCATCGATTAAAACATATTTCTTCATCAATGGAGCCAATGTGCGATGGGAGTGTGAGAAAAGGGAAGTATAGAAGTAGTTCACTCCAACAGAAAGAAAAATAGCATGCATCGGTAGAAGGGATTGAGTTTTAGTAGGGCATGACATGAACAATATTGGAAGGGTTTATGTGTTTCCATTGATTTTTTTTTCTGGTGAGCAGAGAAGGATCAAGAATGTGCATCTTCAAGAAGGGTTAGTGTTTCAAGCGTAGGAGGCCTATCCATGTATGGTACAATGAAGGGTGGTGTTGGGAAGGGGGCACTGTTACCATGAGAAACACGTCTAAAAATGTTTTGACTAACATTGATGGAAACAAATGAATGACTACGGTGTGAAAAGGGAAGTTTTTGTAGCATGTGGCATGTTTCATGTGCGCTAATGTCCCTATCGACAACTGTTTTTGTCAAGATTTTCTGAACAACATTAACTATAGGTGCTTTGGGATGGACAACTTGCGAGACACATGATAAAATTCGGAGATAGCTTTTTGATCTTGTCTCTAGTTTCGCTACATATTTTGAGATGTAGTGGAGAAAAACATGGCGAGATAGAACAGACAGACAGTCGATGTTTTCTCTCCATATGGATAACATGTTAGAGTTGTGAACATTTAAACTATCGTCATTACGAGCAGGGACTTATTTATTTTTTCCTTTGTCATCAATCAATAAAGAAGATGTGGGATTCAAATCCCATGGAACTCAATAGTGGAAAGAAAGAGTAGGGCCTTTTTTGCAAAGACAAGAAGAGGGGTGGCATTTTGTATGTCATTGAATGAAATTAACAAGATCTTCATAGTCTTGAGTGCGAGAGGCTGCAAACATCAATGGCGATGGCAAGATTCATGGGTCATGATCTATATAATGGTGTACAAAAGGTTCATGTTGTTAAGCAGGCCGAGGATTCAAAGTAGAAATCTGTTGATCAAAATAGGATTTTTCTTTATCAACTGTGACTTGGTCATGCCAATCGAGGTTGTCGATATCAAGTGTGTTTTCCAGCCAAAGGAAACCATGTATGTGTGCGAAGCCCCTATGTTGCCATTCATATCTGAAAATATGTGAAAGGAAATATTGTGAGGCAATTGTATATGTAGGAATTAAAAAAAAGAGGAGAAGGATGGTGAGAAAAAAAACTTGCACTAGAAGTTCGTTGCCTGGAAACCTTTTTGCAAGACCTCTTTGAGGAATACTGTGAATAAAAAATGAATTAATTGTGATGTTAAATGCAGATTCTTGATTAGATTGTGGAATATCCATCGAGACAACTCTAATTAATTATGTGGGGGACTTCCAGGCATGACCATGTGTAGATCATTCCATTTGGTGTCAGCTGAACTAAGGGTGAAAAAGAAAGTAGGACTACCTATTTGTGTGATCATATTAGCGATTTCACCTTTGCGCTTGTTCTAGAATGAGTGCATCCCCCCTAAGGCTTGACCTAAGGCACATAATCTGTTCTGGAAGCATAAAATGAGGCATGTCATAGAGTCGTGAACGAAGGTCTGCAATGCTCATTGGCAAGCCATCTCCAAGGTGTCTTTTCAAGAAAATGGAAGCAGTTTCTTAGCTACGATATCGCAACATAAGGTTGTACAAGTAATACTAAAATCTTGGATACTGCCCAAAATGGTTATTATAGTAGCACATGAGGTGCAAAGCATATTCTTGCATTTCAACTTTTCGAAGGCATGGTTGAGCAATCATGGAAATCCCTGTGGGGAAGAGTGTGGGGAAGGCCATAGAAAAGAGGCCTTCAATGGTGTATTCATTGATAGCTGAGAGGGGAATGTAGGGCCAAGAATGTGAACTAGTGGATTTAGGATGGGGAGAGTGTAGGTAGTTGCATATTTCTTCAATCTCAGTATGGGAATTTGGGAGTGCTGATACAAAAGAGGATGGTTGGAGGTTTGTTGGGGTGGGATGTGCAAGAATGTCATCATTCGAAGGAGGAAATGCAAGTATTGTTTCAGGAGAGGAGGGGGTGATGTGACGGAGGAGAGAAAAGATATCAGTAGGGTGAGTTGGAAAGGAAAATATTGCAGCTTGGTCCACATGGACATCCTTGTAGTAGGGATCATGTGCTAGCTTTTATTCCAAATCTACAACAGCACGTGTTCTACTTACAATTAAATCATATGTTTTGTGGCTAGAGCCATGTCTAGTAACAACTACGATGTCCAACTCAGAAACCAAGCATGGAAAGTTGTTGGGAATAACAGTTATATCTTGGGGGAAACAAATAGTATGAACAATGTATTTGTACTGGCCACCTCATGCATGGGTGAACTATAAGATTGGGTTAGCATGCACTGTGATAATTTCCTCTATTTGTGTTATAACAACAAGGACAAACAATTGGTTTACAGGGTACATGTTGTTTGCAAGGGAAAAGCGGTGGGTGGAATTTGTATTTGCACATCAGAAGCAACAAATGTTATCGTGCAAAAATATTTTTTTCATACTTGGGTATGATTCCTTGCATATGGAGTAGACATGCAAGGGTTATAGGTCATCTATCCTTCAAAGAAATCGATGGTGTGCATGGTTGAGGGCATGGTTGAACAAATTTTGGGGATGGGAGGGTGAAGAAGCATGGGCCGGTGGTGGGTTGTGCGAGGTAGGTGGGGAAGCAGTTCCAATGAATGGAGGAAATTGAGGGGAAGGTACATTGGGAGTAGGGAATGTTGAAGGAGATGGGCTTGCAAGTGAAGTTTGGAGATGTTCGAGAAGAGAAAAATTATATGGGGGTATAGTTGGAAAGGATTGGGGTTTTAACGTAGATTTATATTTGAGACGTCTTTCTTTGTTGCAAGTGTCTTTATTCTGTGCATAGAGGAGTCTCTTGCAAAATTTTTTTGAGGGGTTTCCAGAAGATTCTAACATTTCCATCATGATACAAAAATGGGGACACAAATATTAGTTCAAATAGGAGTTGAGCGAAAGTAGCCTTGATCACAAAGAAAGAGTGCATGGAGGAGCATACGTAGAAGGAGGAATGTTTAACGGAAGGGAAGGGAATAAATACAAGTGTGAAAGGAAAGGAAATAGGATTTGTTGTCACTTCATAATTTGTAAGATTGGCAAGAAAAAACAACAAAGGACAACATCAAACCACTTTGGATTCCAGGACCTAGCCTTCCTAGACACAGAGAGGGTTCTCTCTATTTTTATGATTTAACTTGATGATTATAAGTGCTGATATTAGGCTAGTTACAGTGATGGGGGTTTTTTGTTTATTTGATGGTGTGGTTGGACATATAGGGCTACAGGGACTAATCCATTAGGCTATGGAGTCAAAAGAATGGAATGGAACTTCAACGTCAAGAGAATCACAGGGAAAGATAACTGTGCTAAATGGATCTTTAGAGCTATATGAATATGAGGTGAAAGAAATAGTAAGGTTCAATAGTGACTAAAGAGCAGTTAAGAATTATTTAATCAGACTTCACCAGAAAACATTAATATTGTAAATGTAGATAGAATTAAGGTGCTCCGACATCAAATCTAAATCTAAAATTTCTAATTTACAATTAGGTGAATAGATGTACCGCAGAGAAAGAAACGGAAACATTTAAACAGAGAAGTAGCACATCACCATTTTGACACAACTCAACAATCTTGTAAAAGGTCTTTGATTATTGCTGTCCAGCTCCAAAATTACAGTGCTCCAATATATTAGTTCTTACAATGCAGGGGCTAACAATATCCAACCCTTGATAATGAAAATTCAAGCAGTATTTAACTAAAACTAGGTCGGTCGCCCTAATTTACTTTGGAAAACTTCATTAATTACAAAAAAACTGAATTTAGACAAGTGTGGCCATGCAAGGCCCTAACAAAGAAAATATCTGACAAACAACACCTGTAGAATTTATTTTGGTAACTCTTCAAAAATGCAAAACTCAGGCGGCTCTTCGTGAATCAAAAAGTGGCTTAGAGGTGGCTGATATAGTTGTGAAGAGGCAACGATGGGTGGCATCTGACATCTGGATCTTCTTTAAAAATCACACTTTCTTTGGTAATACCTGCAAATTCAATTCATTGTTAGATTAACAATAATGATAGAGTAAACTCTGTAGTTGTGCCAAAATTTGGCTTTTAAAACAATGATGCGGTGGTGTGGAGGTGGCGCGGGTCCATTGGATAATGGCCCGAACTTTCATGGTGCAACGGTTTTCTTAACAGGAGGGGATGTGATTGAAGCAGACAACAAGAGAAAGCATGGTGCATCTAGTACATGCAACGGTAAAAAGGCGCGACGGTTTGGTGAGTGGCGCAAAGGGATTTTTGGATGGGGTTGTGAGTGGTAAACGATATTGGAGAGGAGGGTGCGGAATGGTCCTGGGCGCGACATGTAGCCGAATGGGGGGTATGGGATACCACCCATTTCGGACCCCCCTCCTTTATTAACCTTCAACGGATGTGGGAAGGCTGAAAGGCATTGTGAACCTTGCGATGCACGGAGGTGAGTGAGGATAACAGAGAGTTACGGGAAGTTTAGCTAGACATGAAGGGGCAAGGAACTTGTGGGTCTGCCCGGACGTGAAAATATTTAGGTCTTTGTTTTGAAATACATCGCATCTGCACCAATATCGCATTTCACATCCCATTGATTTTAACTTATTCTTTTTAGCACTTATCTTTTAACATTGCGATTTGTGATTTCCGATTGGGTCGCACTGCATCACATATTGCACATCGACGATCTTAACACTTACCATGGGCAGTATCTTTTTAAAAATTGTGATTTGCATTTCACAGACCAAGGTCACGTCATTTGCCACAACATTTCCATGTCATCTGCCACATCATCATAGATAAAATGCAGACTATGAGTTCGGAGCCACGTCATTTGCCACGTCACTGCCACGTCAGCCCATATAGCACTTCGACGATCATAAATCTTATCTCCACACTTATCCTTTAAACTTTGTGATTTGTGATTTGCGACAGGGTCCCACCGCATCGCATATCGCACATTGACACTTTTAATATTTACCTTCTGCGGTAATCCTTTGAAACTTGCGAAGTGTGAATGCGATCGGGTCACATCGCGAAAAAAATAAAGTCATGGGCATTTAAAGGTAATTTATAAAAGGTGCAAAGTGCACCATGCGACGCGCTAAAAAGGCATAAGGTAAGGGAAATATGAAATGCAAAGGTTCTTCATTGCGTCGGTGAAAAAATAAGGTTTGGCACAAGTCTTAAGAGGTAAGGTTTAAAATTTGCAGGCTGCGAAGTGTGGGCAACAGGTAAGGCATTATTTGTGTGCCATGGGTGGATGGGTCCCGTTTCATCACAAATCGAATTTTGAAGGGTTTGTAAGATAAGGCAACTGAAAAAATTTGCGATTCGGCCGATGCAAAAAGTGATTTGGGTGTATGGTAATGAAATAAAAGGGAAATGAGTTAGGGAAAAAATGAAAATGCATCAGGAGATTATGAAAGGAAATGTAAGGAAATGTATGGAGTGAAAAGGAAATGTGGCGGGTGAATGAAATGGAATGAGGGTGATAATGAAGTTTTATCATCATTACCCTTCTCAACAATACTCTCTTTTTTCTTTCTAAAAATAAATGATAGCCATGAAATATCATTTTTAGTTATTAAAATATGAGCAATAATCAATCATCTGGTGATACTATGAAATACAAGAGTCTAACAGTGTCTCCAGCTGGGGATGGCATCTCCTTCAGGAGGTGTCAAGAACATTTTAGACTAGTGGCCTGATCCATTGGGATGATCCCAACCCTGCAACCTAAATGTCTACAACTTCTGTGGCTGCCATCTTCAAACTGAAGTCAACACTTTCTACAGACTGAGGTCTGAAACACACTTGATCCTAAGACTGAAAAGCAACCTGAAACTGAAAACTAGGAAAATGCTAAAAGTACTGAGCTCGTCTGCACACCTACCTACCCAATCTAAAATTCTAATCATTTTTCTTCCTTTTGGGGTGCATTTAGACTTGCAGACCCTGACCTCATTTTTTCCTTTTGAATTTCTAACCAATCACCTATCCCTTATTTCTCCTATTGGTTCAGATTAAGCTGTTGAACCAATGTCATTTTCTACCTAGCTACTGATAAGCCAAGATTAAATGGTTTGAAAAATTTTCATTTTCTAATCCTATCAACAAAAAATTTAAATTTGTACAATCATGCTTAGACTATATGATTGCACATGACTCTTTTCAATAGTAGTGGCACTTCGATTTGCAACACTTTCGGAAATATATATATATATATATATATATATATATATATTGTTACACAACATTTTTTCATTGTCCCTACAATTCCCAACTCGCACATTGGAGGGTCATTTATGTGATTAATAAGAAGTGTCATGCCTTGCAAATACCATCATTGCATCCCTTTACATGAGAGAAATATTCCTCCTGTTGAAAATTCCCTGAGCAGGACTGTAGAAACCCTTGTTCTTGCCTTGGCACGAGTAGCCAGTTACACTCCCACGCCGAGCTGGAAAATTAACACTGAGCCCATGCCAATTGGCGCTCTGTCCCAGTTAAGCACCCGTGCCAAGATTTTTATGGAATATTTTTTAAAAATAGAGGCGAATATTCCACTTCAACAACTTCGAGGATGAGTTATTGGGAGTGGTTGAACTAAATAACCATGGAATCCCTCCTTTAGTTTATGGTTTTCCTCCTCCCTTGGAACTCTCCTAAAGGATAGGACTCCCTCCCACCTTTGTAGGGATCCCAACCTCCTCCTTTTCCTCTATAAAAGAAGTTATCTCTCTTTTCATCAACTAGCTGAACTTGGAGAACTGATACTATAGCTGAATAACTGAGCATAGATTGAAGAGTTGCATTGAGAAATAGATAGAGCAAGGAGGAACTTTGTGGAGAGAGTTTGAGTTTACACCCTCATCCCGTCTGAATCGCTTGACAAGTTCTGAGATGCGCTTTGGCTAAATCCCGCTGGAGGAGACTGCGATGTTAAAGAATCGGTTGTACCTCTTCCTTCTACTTATATATATACATGACTAGCATTTGGGTTCCCATTTTGTGTTATATTCGTTTGATTTAATGCAACATGCTATCCCTCTTTGACTGGTTAGTGATTGCAAATGAAATTATTATGCTGTATGCTTCTCTTGTGTACTGTGTTATGTACAGGTATCCGAGCGTGATTACGAGCGGATTGTGACTTGCCAAGGCAGGAGCGAGAGGTCACCACCATCACAAATACAACAACAACATTGGACCACAGGTAGGTAGATCTACCATGTCTTATTTCATCCTGTAGTTAGGAACCTACATTCTAGCATGTCTCCTTGTTTCTAGACCCACCCTAGGGCTAGAGGGATAGTCTTTGTCCGCAGAGAGGATTTACCTGCATAAAAAATTGGCGACTCCACTGGGGATCAGTGTGACTTTGTCGTCTTGACTTGTTGGGTCATTTTTCGGTTGATTGGTTTGCTTGCTTGTCTTTTTTTGGTTTGTCAGCTTGCTTGCCTCCTTTGTTCAGCTCCAGAGTGTCAGGTTTGACCTCTGCTCATTGGATTTGCCTTGTTTCTATAGTTATCTAGCTTAGCGCTCTTTTCATTTGAACAGTCACACCGATTGGCGTAGGTTTCTCATGGTACAGTCGCACCAACCTCTGTTTGGCACTGAATACAACCTTACAGTCGCGCCCATTCCTGTAGATTTAGGTTTACCCTTTTTTGATGAGTTTTTGGTCACTTTTTCTCGACTCTGGGTTTTTTATTGAACGTAATTAAGCCTTTGAAATTGTTGTTATCATTGTAGGCTTGTTTTTTTCTCAGTCGTCTGTCCATCTTCCTATCGGTGCAATTGAAGGCCTTAGGGTTTCTACGTGTCTTTTTGCACTGAGGCTTCTGCTTGAAGATCAAGTCTCTTTGATTGTTGTCAGTCTCATTTTGGGTCAATTGTGCTGAGTTTTCATGATCCTTTTGAGTGTTTTTGTCGGTTGAAAGGTCTTTTCGTTTTATCTATTGATCCTTCCCCTTATTGCTCTCGGCATCGATTACATTTCTTGTGTTGGGTCGTTTTGGAAAAATCTCTCTTTTTTATTGGAAGATTGCAGCATTCGTTTGAGTATTCTCTTGTGTTTGTTTTGTATTTGGTTCAGCTATTAAATTACAATTCCTACATTCACATACTCAAACTCATGCTTATTTTTCATTGGATTAGTGCATTGTGTGCTTTGTTTCATTTGAAAATTAAAAAAAAAAATGTTTTGCATTCTTTGCATCGAAATTGAAATGTTATTTTTCATAACTAGCATTTTTCAAATCTCGGAAAGGGCTTCATTTTCGATTAATTGCATTAGAGGCATTAGAATTTTACTTCGTATACTTTCCTTGCTTGTTATTGTTTGAAATATTTAACTAGCATTCATTGAAATGGAAAAGATGTTCATTTGCATATAGTTTTCATCTAGGAAGTTGAGCTCCAAATTCGATAGGGCCTTAAAATTGAAACATAATCCAAGATCGACTGTTAAAATTCATTCAATGAACCTAAGGCAACATTGAAACCTAACGGAATATTTCTAGTGGTCTAGGCTAGAGACGTGTTATGGCGTCTTAAAACCTAGTAGCTGTCGTTCGTCTTTTGGCTTTAGACAACACTAGTATGGACTTGTGCTCCCCGTACCTTCGCGTATATAAAGGGAGACCCCTCTAGGATGCAATCCTTTATCCATAGGAAGCCGAGTCTGCCGCCTTGTAACCATGATACACCGAACATAGCATTCAGGGAGACTACCTACACGTACATTAAGTCCTTGGTCATTTCTCTTTCATTTGATCACCAAGGTGTATATGGCAGTTCACGGAAACCTAGTACACCCTCTTGCTTAGAGTACCTGAGTAGTCGTTTTGATCTTTTTGTGACTCTTTAAATAAGGGAAGAGATCATCGAGCACTTGTCCTTTCACGCTCGTTTCAAATTGAAAGTGACTAGAGTCATCTTTTGCCTGTTTCTCGACTCTTAAAACATGAAACAATGAATTTTGGTTTCAGTGTCATAAAATAAATCACCTACGATTACACGCCCATTAAAAGTTTTGATACTTGGCCTGTTCTTGTTTTCCCTAGTTTTGATCTTGGAGCCTTTGATTGGTTTTCTTTTTTCCTTCTTGTTTTGATATACAGTCAAAGCGACAGAACCTCCAGTTTCGTCGTCCTCACTACCTCCTAGTGGTGGTTCTTCTCTGGACGTTTCTTTTAAAACCCCTCAGTCCACTAGGTCTGCTGAGTTTTTGTAGCCTATTCTCCCATCTATCCAGCCTCTTTCTACTCGATCTCCACTTAACAAGCCAGTTGAGTTCAATTGGCCTCCTTAAAGTGCTTAGTCTAGTTATGGGGAAGAAGGAGAATTCCCTCCTCTTATGTCGGGATCGCCATTTATTGCTGCTGCGATACCTCCTAGTCCCCGTAGTCTTTTTGAAGATATTACAGCAGAGTCAGATATGGATTCTTCGAGTGTAGTTGGTAGTGGAGAAATTCCTGTTTCCTCAGAAGAATCTCACCTTTTTCCCAAAGATCTCCCTCGTGTCTCTATCCAATCTTCTCCACCATCGGTGTCACTTCCACTTGGATATAGGTCATTGAGTCAGATTATGTATGGTGTTGCTTCCATAGCGCAATCCAGCACAGTAACTCCTTCTCAGAGTTTAGTCATCCCTTCATTAGGATTGTCACCTTTAGCATCAGATCAGTTGGTTACTGTTACGTCTATCCCAGTTCAACCTACTGTTTGTGTGGTTTCATCTACACCGGTTGTGACATCTTAGACATCTAGATCTTTTCACACTTGCAGGTCCATTTTTCTTAATCCCACGTGGCCCGTTAATCCCAGCCCGGGCAGATCACAACCTCGCACCATAGAAAATCCCCTTACTTCTACCACACCTATGGTTTCTACCTATGAGTTTGACGAGTAGATGTTAGATATTCATCGACGTTATGCTCCCTCCACGAAGGCCACACCTGCTTCTAGTGTTGTTTCCACTACCCTCGTGATTCCTGGCAACCTTACTTTTGAAGAGTATATATTGGTTGTTTAGCAACAGAGCTCTCAGGGTTCTTAACAGTCCTAGACTCCTGACAATCCTCTTTTTCATCACTATGATGCTTTTGGTAACATTCTTTTTTTATTTCTGCTTCATTATGATGAGCATGGTAATCCTGTTTATTTGCCTCCCGTTTATCCTCATCAGACCTTTTCTCAATTTAGACCTACCTTACCTGTGCAACCCTATGGCTTGCAAGGACAACCCTCTATGGGACAACCTTTAGCTCAGCAGGGCCCTGCCTTTGGTCCACAGGGACAACCATACGGTCCACAAGGACAACCTTTGGTCCAACATGGACAACCCTCCTGTCTTTCTGGGCAACATCTGAATCAGCCAGGTCCATCCTATGGTCCTGGGGGGGAAATTTATCCACCACAGGGACAACCTGTTGCACCTCAATCACAGCCACACATTCAGTATGGCCCCAAATTTATGCAACCAAGACAACCCTACGGTCCTGCTCCGGGTCAACCTGGTTATCAGGGACAACCTGGTCCATCACAAGCTTCGGGCCAACCTTTCCCACAAGGGCAACCCAGTGGTCCTCAATGTCCAATTCAACAACCTTTTCAACTAGCTCAAAATCCGTTTCAACCTGCCCACTAGTAGATTCCTTCGGTTCCGCTGCCGGTTCTACCTGTTTACCCTATTCAGTTAGGTCCACTTGCTCAGTAGCCTACTCAACCTGCTCCACAAAGTCAACCTGCCCAACCGCAAGGTGTTTATTACCCTCAAAGTCAATCTCAATTGGTATATAATGCGCCCCAAGGTTTTTACCCTACAAATCAAACTTAGAGCCATGGTTACATTCTACAACAAAATCCTTACATTGCTTAGCCAGGGCCTCAATTGTCTCCTCAGACTCAATATCCTTGTCCTCAACCCCAGTATCAACAGACTTATCCTGCTTCCAACCATTATGGTCAGAATCCTTCAAGACAGAATTTCTCTCGAATTGGGTGGAATGCGAATACAGGTCCTTATCTGAGACCCCCCATGAATTTCAACCCTCAATTACCATTTCTTGCCACATTGGAATTACCAGATGTGTCAAAGTTAACGAATGATCCTATTCTCCATAACCCATATTGGCCTCCAGTTCCGACCAAGATTCCTGGTGATTGTCCTAAATTCGAGGGTAAGCCTGGCGAAGACCCCCAAGCACATGTTATGACTTACCACTTGTGGTTTTCTTCTAACTCTTGGGTTGATGATTCTATTCGGCTCCGTCTTTTCCAGCGAACTCTTACTGGTGCCGCTGCAAAGTGGTACATTGAGCCGTCTCGTGGAGTTTTCCAAGATTTCAATTCCTTAGCCATGGCATTCCTTACACATTTTCAGTTACTAATCTGCTATGAGACTGGAACACATCTTCTTACTTCATTGAAACAAGACCGAGCTACTCATATCTCGGATCATATTCATGAGTGGTGGCGTCGTCGTCGCATGATCAAATTTGAAATTCCAGATCAGCTTCTGACTCATTGGTTCACTACCTCTTTTGTCAATCAGATTGCAAAAGACATAGCTATGGGGGCATGTGTAACTGAGGAACAAGCCATTACTTACGCCTAGTACCTTGACCTTGTGTACTCTCAGTTTGGCGCATTATATGATATATTGCCTGATGCTCCTCGACCTGGAACTTCTAAACCACCAGTGACTCCATCTGTCGATGGTATTATTGGTTATGTATCTCAGACTTCTCAGAAGTCTTCTTCATCCAACTCTGGGAAGCATAAGTCTACTTCTTCCAATAATGTTGCTTCTCGACCAAATTCAAATTCTGGTAAACCCACATAGGTGAATGCCGTTCAGGAAAATCCTATGGATAACACTTCTAAAGGTAAGAAGAAGGGTAAAGGTAAGGCCAAAGCTGATACCCTGAAACAGGATTATCCAAAACCTCGTACTGCTGATACTTCTCAACGTAAACCGAAGTATCCTTATCTGATCTGTGATGAAGAGCACTTCACCAAAGACTGTCCTTGATGGTCCGAGGTGAGCCGATTGCTTAAAGGCACCCAAGGAGCTTCATCCATTCTTAAAGAACCTTTCCCTCACAACAAAACCATATGGTAGAGAAACCTCAGTCCTCTGCCCCTTTTGGCTCTCAGGTGTTCATGATGAACAGTTTTGCACCCATTTCCATTGCTACTCGATCGAAATATCATTCCAGCTCACATCAAGCAGCGGGGAAAGAGATAGCTGATGGTCCTCCTCCTCCACCTGCTTTTGGCCCTCTCGAGATTGAACGACCTAGTGCCGAATCCGTTGTATGGCCGCCTTCCAAAGGCGTACTCTGTAAGTATTCTTACAATCCTAAAACGCGTGTCGCTTAGCATTACAACATTGTTGAGGCTTTGGCTTAGGCGCCATCTACTATGTATGCTCTAGAATTACTTCAGAGTTTTCCGTCTCAATGGAAGGCTTTGTTATCTGCGATAGGTGGTGTCGATCCTGCCGTTACTAGCCTTCTCGCTTTCGATTTAGAGAATTTCATCCCACGAATTCCGCACCAAATTGCGCTCATTATCCAAGTTGGTATTAATGGTTTGAATATTCAGTTGGAAGTTGTGGATGAGGGTGCATCTACCTGTGTCATGTCGTCTTCTTGTTGGAAAGCCATTGGTTCTCCAGCTCTTACTTCTTCACCCAATTCCCTTGAAGCATTTGATGGAAGAGAATCTAAATCTCTTGGTGTTCTCACTAGTTTACCGATTACATTGGAAGGAAAGATAGTCAATGTCGAGGTTGAAGTCATTGATGCTAAACTCAATTATAATATTCTCCTCAGACACAGTTGGACTCACGCCATTCTGTGAGTTCCGTCCACTCTCTTTCGTGTTTTCAAATTTCCGCACGAAGGAAAGATTATTACTGTTGATCAATTGTCTTTTTTCACTTCTACTTTCGAGAAAAATGTTCCATATGTGGATCAGATTCCTACTACCTATGAGAGCATAGGGTCGGGCATTTTCAAGGACCCTGCCCTCATGGGTATTTTTCCCATTTCACCACCAAATACTGTTCAGGTCACCATGATTTCTTGCACCGATGACCCATGGGTTATTCCTTCACCTGAATAGATCGATTCCTTTAGAGATTCAATGCCATTGAGTCTGATTGAGATTGATTATTGTGAACTCATAACATCTTCGGATACTCTGCCTTATAATTGTGCTCCGTTGAGCATGTCTCTTGACATTTATTCTCAATCCCCTTGGCTTGGTGATTCTGATTCACCTGATACTTTAAAAGAAGTGTTTCCTTCTGATGAGGCAATCGTGGAAACCATGTCACTTGAAGATCTCCCATGGGACGATGGTCATCGTCGTTCCTCGTTTTTGCCAAGTATAGAGGCCATGTCTACCTGTCTTGAGTAGTTTGCTTCTCAGGTTCCCTCTCCTCCGCTTCAAACACCTATTCAGATACATGAAGTATTTTCGGAGGGTAACTTGAGCAACATTACATAGACGATACCTATTGACGTTTCCGTCAGACCGAGAATCATTGAGAACATCCATCTTGGGGTCACTTGTTCTTCAGATGAATTACAAGTTTATACTAGCCTTTTCCGAGAATTCCATGATGTCTTTGCATGGTCCTACGAGGAAATGCCCAACATTGATCCTAGCATTGTGGTACATGAGATTCCTATCTACCCCAGTTTGAAACCTGTTCGCCAGCGTCTTCATCCGATGCATCCTAGGAAAGCTGCTGCCATTAAGGCTGAAGTTGAAAAGCTTCTCAAAGCGGGTTTCATTTATCCGATTCCATTGACATAATGGGTTTCTAATATTGTTCCCATAGATAAGAAACAGGGCACTATTCGTGTTTGTGTTGACTATCATGATATCAATCGTGCTTGTCCTAAGGATAATTATCCTACTCCCTTCATCGATCAAATCATTGATGACTATGCCAGAAGCGAGATTTTTTCCCTCATGGATGGTTTTTCTGGCTATAATCAGATTAACATTCTCCAGACTGTAATGTTCCAAATTTTGCAATAAAGTATTTGGAACATTAATCTTTCTTTTATTTTAATAAAAGGAATAAAATGGGTGAGGGAACCCATGTAGCAACTTAATAAACACTCCTAAGGTGCAAAAGTCACTTAAGTGGCTTAAGTTAGTAGCCCAAGTGTGAAAAGGGGCCAAAAGAAAGTGAGCTAAACCATGGTTGACCAAAGTCAACAACGTACCCAAGAGGGGAAGCTTGCACAAGAAGATTGCGTAGTTGGATGGAGGGAAATTCAAAATGGGAGAAACCCTAATGTGAGTGGGGTCCATGGCAAGGGAGCATTCCTTGTATAAAAGATGAAGGAGAGACATTGTTGGGGTTGGAGGTTGAAGCTCTCTTCAACTTTGTGCTGCTTAGCACAAGAGGGATTCCTGTTTAGGAATGCCCTTCTCTTCCATGGGAGGCCATGGAGAGATTGTACTTCATATTCCTCACATCATGGCTTGAGGCCAAAGTTGTCATTTGCAGCTACTGCATTATTCTTGCAGCAAGAGAACGCTGGAGTTTCTGGTGTTATAGTGAGGGACCTTCATCATCTCACTTCCGAAGTTGTTCTGTAGAGGAGAGGCCATCTCTTTCTCTAGGAGATCAGCAAAGGAGACCCTGCAACTTCTATTTCAGATTTTGTCATTGGGCCACATTTTTCGTCTCATACCCAGCGCAGTCCCTTCCTCTTACAGCGTTATATTCAGAGAGGGTTTGCCGGAAGAGTTCATTTTGTGCACTAGGGAGTGCAATCTTCAGTAAGGGGATCAGCCCCTTCACTTTGGAGATCATTGGAGGAGGTTTCATTGTTATTACAACATCTATTTCCTTCTCCTATGTTGTATTATATTTGAGTTGCAGCAACTACACTGCAACTCCAGCATTTTCTAGTTTTATGTATTTTAGCCAATCCCTTGGAGGATTGATGCAATAACGTTTTCTGGGGTTGATATCTTGCTCCCCCATCTTTATTTGAGCTCATATTTCTATATCATCATATGTACATCAGTTTGCATTAATTTTCTCCTATAGACTGCGCAATTATAGAGTAGATGGGTCATGTAGCAGTGTATTTCCTTCATTGCATGTACATCTTCCTTTGAGGCTAGTTTCCACTCACCTTGAGAGGTAATTTCCTCAAGGATCTTGTATAATATTTGCTGCTACACATTATATATCAGATTTTCTCTCTTCTTAATTCATATGAGACATTGTTTCACTGTTGCTACTTGTTGAAGTTTTCATGCTGCTGAAGATTCTCACATTGAGCATTGTTTCTGTATACTTGTTGGTGGGAGATATGAATAACCCCCTTAGGGTTATTTCTTTGAGCTTATATTCTGTAGGGAGTTTGTATTAGGTGTATTCTAAGGCATCCCAACACTGGATGGCCTTATTTTCTCTTGGGCTTCCTTATACAGTGTCCTCATGGGAAGTTGTTGCAGAAATTCCTTGAAGGGAATTATTAGCTCTTGACAAGTTCTATTGGCAGAGTCTGCTAGAGGGCCAGGTAGCCTCTAGATCTCATCCTTCCTTGTGGAGGTGAAATATCTAGTAAATTCCCCTAACAGTCAATCTCTGAAATAGTTCAGTGTTGATTGTTAATACTCCCAGAGTTGGAAAATAGGAATATCTCAAGATATTCCCGGCATTGTAGAAATTTCCCCATTTGGGATATTACAGTGGTATCAGAGCTTCGAACTTGGCTCAGCCTGTGAAGTTTGAATTTAAAATAAGAAGAGGCCAAGATGATGCAGAAGATGAGATTAATCTCATCAGTTTTGTGTCCAGTAAGAACCTCTCCAAGGAGGTTGAGGAGAGAGAAGAAGGAGAAGAGGAAGGACCATGCACTTCCTATTCTCACAGAGAAGCAGAGCAGAAGCATGGAGAACACTTGGAATTCAAATTCTAAGTGAGTATCTTGCTGAATATGGAGCAAACCCTAGAGTATTCCAAGAGACTCTATCTTTTCACAATTGTTCAGTAGGAAGAGGAAAGAACTTGGTGGTTCAGCCATGGGAGGCATGCAAGGGTTTCTACTCTTGCTGATTTTTCTCAGATCTTGATCAGAAGATTTGGCCAAAGGAGGGAGGAGCCCTCACCACTAGAGGCACATGCCAGCACTATTACACTCATGGAGGAGCAGCCTCCACCTTCAGCTATTGAGGCAGCCAACACACTTGAGGAAGAGACTCTTGCAGCAACACAAAATTATTCCAAATATCTCCAAGGTATGCATGAGTTTGCATCTATCATGGAGGATTGTACATTATTGCATGCTGATTGTCTTGAGGAGGGAACTTTCTCTGTGTTGTGCCATTTTGAGGAAAGAAACCCTCATCATCCTCATACACTATTGATGAGCCATGCATCACATGTGAGGGTGGGGTTTTGAGATTTTGTTATGAAGGAGATTGCATTTCAATTTCCCATGAAATGAAAAAGGAGAAATCTGTTTTGGGATAATGGTAGCTCTTGTGAAAGAGGTACCAAGTGGCAGGATACTTACACCAAAGAGCAGAGCCTTATGGATGGAGTGTGCCCAATGGAAATGTGGAGGATCCATAACCCACAGGTCCCAGGATCATTTCACAATTATTGATCTTGATGGACAAAGAGAAGAGCATGGGTGCATCATGATGGGATGACATTTCTCTTACCACTCATTATGTTCCCATTTCAGATTGAGCATGGTGGAAGTATGGAGGAGCAGCAAACATTCTTGTTGCTCAGATTTTGTTTGAATGTTGTGGGAGCGAGAGGAGGCACTAGCATAGTGCAAGAGGATTGCTCTTTGATCTTGGATGCCAAGTAGCACTTTCTTCATGGGAGGAGCTCTACATTTGCAGCAACATGATGGGGAGGAGTCTTTGGCAAGATTCATGTCAAAGAGGGGAGCTTTGAGATGAAGTGGCCCTACTCCAAAGGCCAGCAACGCTGTCACTTGAGAGCTTGAGTTACTTGTTGGAGTGTCTTTCAAGCCACTTCACAAGTGACGTATTTTGGAGGCATGTAGGTGATGAGCATGAAGGAGTAAGGGAGGAGAGCACTCCTTACTACATTTTGACTTTCTTGGCTTGGTTGCACAAGCACAAGAAGAGGAATCTACATGCAGTGTTTATGGGTTCTTCTTTCATGCAATTCCATGCATATTCTTCATTGATGGAGGAGTCCACTTGGAAGGGCTTTATAATGGATGTATATCAGCATGTGGCTAGATGCATAGCCCAAGGATGATGAGATGGTTGGCACAACCACTCCCCTACTATGTTGCAGTAAGGGGGACTCTTCACTTGAGCCATTTCAGCTCAAAGGCCAAAGTACATGATGAGGGAGGTAACTATTTGTGACATGCTTTGCACTCTCTTATCTTTATGAGCAGCATATCAAATCAAGAGGAATTATTCCTTCTTGAACATTGTGTTTTGTTGTACTTATGGTTCATTGCAGCAAAATGATGGCTATTTCAGCAGTGGGTTGTGGGGGAAAGCCACATGGATTTTGGTGTGCACCTTTGGTACCAAAATGTGTTTCCATTATCACACCTTGCAGGATGGATGTGGCAGCAAACAAGTGGCTACAAAGACACTTGTTGCATCATATATTGAGGCAGGAAAATGATGCCCTGCGCTGGTTCCATGCATGGGACCAAATTTCACCTCCTTGCTCTCATAAGTTTATGCTTCCATATGTTGTTGATGGAACGCTGTTCAGAGGAAGCACTGTTTTGAAGGAGGAAAATAAACTAAAGATGTCCATTGGGAGGGTGATTCTCCCTAATTTGCATGTTGCATGTTTCAGGAGAAGCAATGGGCAGCCCATGATTGCCAAGCTTCATCTCTTTCCTTCATGAGGGAGGAGTTATTTGGAGAGTTAAGAATTTTAGAGGAGGCATTTCATGGTTTGTATGATTGATGGGGTGGCTTGGGTCTCTCATTTTCAGCCATATACTAGCAACAGCCCCATATGTATCATGAGGAGGGAGAGACTCATTGGGTGGATGTGCCCTTTGGGAGAGAAGACCTCCATTCTTTTTGCAGCCCATGCTCCAAGGAGGAGTATGGAAGATGATATGGTCACCATCTTCAGCCATGTGTTTTTCCATGAGGTGAACCATATGATTGCTTGGATACCATATGTTGATGAATTCCAACTCATCACATATGTGAGGATTTGGGCCAGCTTGATTTGCAGCGTTGGAGGAGAGGTCCTTGTGAATCTAGGCTTCATCTTGCCTCTTGAAGGAAACACTATTGCGGCCCAGGTTCAAATTTCACTCCACATTCATCATAAGTGGAGATGAGGACAATGTGGGGTAGGCTATGAAGCTTACCAAGTTCAGAAATTCAGCCCACTTGTTTCTCATGAGCACAATGTGGAGGAGTACTTTCAAGAGTTGCCTAGTGGGAGGGTGACTAATTTTTCTTGGTTGATTTCTTGAGGATGGAGGATCTACTTGGGGATATTTCAGACTCCATGCCTTGAGTGGAGGAATTTTTGCAGTTCATCCTTGCTCTTGCTTGAGGACAAGCAAGTTTTGGGAGGGGAGGACTATACTGTTCCAAATTTTGCAATAAAGTATTTGAAACATTAATCTTGCTTTTATTTTAATAAAAGGAATAAAATGGGTGAGGGAACCCATGTAGCAACTTAATAAACACTCCTAAGGTGCAAAAGTCACTTAAGTGGCTTAAGTTAGCAGCCCAAGTGTGAAAAGGGGCAGTCAACAACGTACCCAAGAGGGGAAGCTTGCACAAGAAGATTGCATAGTTGGATGGAGGGAAATTAAAAATGGGAGAAACCCTAATGTGAGTGGGGTCCATGGCAAGGGAGCATTCCTTGTATAAAAGATGAAGGAGAGCCATTGTTGGGGTTGGAGGTTGAAGCTCTCTTCAAATTTGTGCTGCTTAGCACAAGAGGGATTCCTATTTAGGAATGCCCTTCTCTTCCATGGGAGGCCATGGAGAGATTTTTCTTCATCTTCCTGACATCATGGCTTGAGGCCAAATTAGTCATTTGCAGCTACTATGTTATTCTTGCAGCAAGAGAACGCTAGAGTTGCTGGTGTTGCAGTGAGGGACCTTCATCATCTCACTTCCGGAGTTGTTCTGTAGAGGAGAGGCCATCTCTTTCTCTAGGAGATCAGAAAAGGAGATCCCGGAGCTTCTATTGTAGATTTTGGCATTGGGCCACATGTTTCTTCTCATACCCAGCGTAGTCCCTTCCTCTTACAACATTATATTCAGAGAGGGTTTGCCGGAGGAGTTCATTTTGTGCACTAGGGAGTGCAATCTTCAGTAAGGGGATCAACCCCTTCACTTTGGAGATCATTGGAGGAGGTTTCATTGTTATTGCAGCATCTATTTCCTTTTCCTATGTTGTATTATATTTGAGTTGCAATAGCTACACTGCAACTCCGACATTTTCTAGTATTATGTATTTTAGCCAATCCCTTGGAGGATTGATGCAATAATGTTTTATGGGGTTGAGATCTTGCTCCCCCATCTTTATTTGGGCTCATATTTCTATATCATCATATGTATATCAGTTTGCAGTCATTTTCTCCTATAGACTGCACAGTTATAGAGTAGCTGGGTCATGTAGCAGTGTATTTCCTTCATTGCATGTACATCTTCCTTTGAGGCTAGTTTGCACTAACCTTGAGAGGTAATTTCCTCAAGGATATTGTATAATATTTGCTGCTACACATTATATATCAGATTTTCTCTCTTCTTACTTCATATGAGACATTGTTTCACTGTTGCTACTTGTTGAAGTTTTCATGCTGCTGAAGATTCTCACATTGAGCATTGTTTCGGTATACTTGTTGGTGGGAGATCTTAATAACCCCCTTAGGGTTATTTCTTTGAGCTTATATTCTGCAGGGAGTTTTTATCAGGTGTATTCTAAGGCATCCCAACACTGGATGGCCTTATTTTCTCACGGGCTTCCTTATACAACATCCTCATGGGCAACTGTTGCAAAAATTCCTTGAAGGGAATTATTAGCTCTTGACAAGTTCTATTGGCAGAGTCTACTAGAGGGCCAGGTAGCCTCTAGATCTCATCCTTCCTTGTGGAGGTGACATATCTAGTAAATGACCCTAACAGTTAATCTCTAAAATAGTTCAGTGTTGATTGTTAATACTCCCAGAGTTGGAAAATAGGAATATCAAGATATTCCCGGCATTGCAGAAATTTCCCCATTTGGGATATTACACCGACTGATCAACACAAAAATGATTTTATCTGTCCTTGGGGTACCTTTGCATATAAGAAGATTCCTTTTGGTTTAAAGAATGCTGGGGCTACATTTCAACACGCGATGTTCTGTGCCTTTCATGATATTCGTCACATCGTGTAGCCTTATCTGGATGACCTTTCGGCTCATTCGGCTAAGCATAGAGATCATCCTGACCATCTTCGTCAAATTTTTCTTCATTGTAGACACTACAATATTCAGCTTAATCCGCACAAGTGTGTCTTCTGCGTTGATTTCGGTAGACTCTTAGGGTTTATCATGTTTAAAGATGGAATTCGCCTCGATCCTCTCAAGGTTGAGGCTATTGTCAATCTCCCCTCTCCCTCCTCATTGCATCAGTTGTAGAGTCTACAAGGGAAGGCTAATTTTCTACGTTGTTTTATACCTAACTATGCCGAAGTAGATAAAGGATTCACACGATTTTTGAATCAGGGCGTCCCTTTCTGTTGGGATGAAATCGCTCAGAAATATTTTGATGCGTTGAAGACATTGCTTGCCAATGCTCCTCTACTCTGCCCTCCAAATTATCATCGTGATTTTCCCTCTATTTAGCTGTCGCTTTCAGCATGATTTTCATGGTTTTGGTACAATACGATGATGACAGTCACGAGCATGTTATCTATTACTTGTCTCATAACCTTCTTGACACAGAAACGCATTATTCTCATATCGAGAACTTAGCGTTAGTTGCAGTTCAGACAGTCCAGCATTTTCGTCATTATATTATTTTGCATACGGTGACTATGATTTCTAATTGCAACCCTATGACCTACATATTGTCTCAAAAATTGATGGGGGGGCAAATACTCAAAGTGGATTGTCATCCTCCAAGAGTTTGATTTAGAATTTACCGCTGCCAAGTCTAAGAAATCATTGGTCTTTGCTGATTTACTCTATTCTCTCCCTTCTGACTCCGCTCCTTCTTGTTCTAAGGAGTACATTCCAGACGATTCACTTTTCTTGATTACCACCCTCGATCCTTGGTATGGTGATATCATCGTCTATCTCCAGAATTCATATTTTAGATCTGAATTGATGAAGGATGCCCGTCGATGCATTTTCCATCAGTCGCAACCTTATCATATAGTTGGAGATAAGCTCTATTGCACCGTAGTCGATTCTATACTCCTTCGATGTTTGACTCTTGAGGAGGCTGAGAAAGCCCTGAATGATTGTCACAGTGGCACCGATGGGGGTCACATGTCTGGTTATGCTACTGCACAAAAAATTCTTCGTTCTGGTTACTTTTGGCCTTCTATTTTCAAATACTGCATTGTTGCAGTTCGTAAATGCCATGATTGCCAAATTTACCAATGCAGGAAGCATGCGCTACCCGTTCCTTTTCACCCTATCATTACCATTAGTCCCTTTGTGAAGTGGGGCATCGATTTTATGATGTGTAACCCTCACTCAGTCAGGGGGCATGCCTATATTATCGTAGCCGTAGACTACTTCACCAAATGGGTTGAAGCAATGCCTACACTAGCCGCTGATGGTAAAACAACTACTCAATTCATATTCAATAAAATCATTGCTAGGTTTGGTGTCCCTCAAGTCATCGTTACTGATCATGGTTCTCATTTTCGGCATTATATGGTGGTGGATTTGAATTCTAAGTTGGGTATGCGTCATGAAGCTCAACGCCGTACTACCCTCAGGCCAATGGCCAGGTTGAAGCTGTAAACAAAGTTCTTGTTACCATGCTTCAACGTACGATTGGGATCCACAAATCCAATTGGCATCTCATGTTATTTTCGGCTCTTTGGGCGTACCGAACCTCGGTTAAGAACACAAATGGATTCACTCCTTTCCAGTTGGTATATGGTCTCAAAGCTACTCTTCAGATTGAATGTGAAATACCTTCGTTCAAGTTGGTTGTTGAATTACTGCCAAATACTTCTCCAGAAGAAGCGCGTCTCCTTTCTTTAGAAAGGCTAGATGAAACTCCCCGCTTTGCTGCTTTGGTTATCGAGGCACAGAAAAAGCGGGTCAAAGCTCATTTTGACCAGTTAGTTTCCCCTCATTCCTTCATTGAAGGAGATCTCATCCTCTTGTACAACCAAGTTCATGACAAGCTGGGGGTAGGAAAATTTCAACCCATGTGGCATGGGCCCTACATCATTAAGTGTGTATTGCAGAATGGGGCCTATGAGCTCATAGATTATGAAGGTCATCCTCTTGAACAACCCAGAAATGGGTTGTATCTCAAAAAATATTATGCGTGAGGCATTCATGCGTAATTTGTGTACATGGGTGTTTTTTTCATTTTTGTACATGTTTTTGGTTTGGTGTGCTTTGTGAGCATTTTCCTGCTTATTGGGTCTTGCTTATTGTGCAGATGTCTATTACCCCTTATGTCGGTTTCGCGGATGGTGCTTCCCGTAGTACCAGTAATTTGTCTTCAGCAGCCGGGTAATTTATGATCCTGCTGGTGAGTTGATAGATCTGCAAGGTATTTTTCTAGGACGCACTACAAACAATGTCACTGAATATAGCGCTATCATTGAACTATTAACCGAGGCAATCAACCTCGGCATACGTGCATTGTTTGTCAATATATATTCACATCTTGTCATTCTGCAACTCAATGGTCATTATTCAGTTAGAAATCCGCACATTCTGAGATTGTATTTGCGTATTCGTTTGTTGGAAAGACATTTTGATTTTATCACATATCAACATGTTCCTAGACGAATGAATGCATTAACGGATATAGTGGCTAATATTGTATTAGATAGACATTTGCGTAATTTGTAAAGACATCATCATATGTAAAAGATCCACATAGGAAAATAGATGTATATATATATTGAATGTTTGCATTAGTGTGCATCATAACTTCAAAAAATATGCGTGTTTCTGTTACATCGTGAGACATCATGTCTCTCAAAATTTTTAGATAAAGCCTAGGTGTCTAATTGGCATGATGATCATGGTACCATGTCACTGCCCATACAAGCCACCTCAGCAAGAAGTGAATTCGGCTAGGCACCCCTACGGTATGCCTTTGATAGGCACGAGGAACGTCGTCAAATCATGTATAGTCCGAGATTCCGCGTGTGATTCCCTCTAGATTGTGCACAATCTCGTCTTCCTCATCGCCCTCACCTTGAGGGTCGAAATCGCGAGGGATTCGTATCGCTATCGGTGAAATGCCTGTGAGTATCTCCAGGCCAACATCTGTAAACACATGGATTTAATGTCAGAACATGCAGAAGTAAAAAAAAAATCACAATACTCGTGAAAATTAAAAATGAGTCTCACCCAAATCTTCATCCCAATCCTCTCCCTCTGGGAGTGGGAGGTCCGGATCATCAGTAAAATTTGTACCAGAGTAGGGCTAGTCCTCCACGACAATCAATTGTCGACGTAGCCAATAAAAAAATGCCCTTGGCATCAGAGCTGCCCATCGGGCCATCCGTGGTTCTCTCACTGGTGGTGTCGGAACTATGACCTCCTGCCGCTGAAATATTGGTAGTCGTTCCAAGAAGAATGATACCAAAATAGACCCATAACCAAATTGTTTCAATTTTCCCTTCTTGCATTTTGTTAGCTGGCATTTCATGTTTATTGTCACGACCTCTGCTCAGTTGTAGATGGTCGCTGACAAGTAGTATACAGCAAGAAGCAACTGTATCTTTGTTGCTTCATGCGGTGCTTGCGATCCTGCAGCTCGTGTGATGGTATGTAGCACTACTTTTAGTGTCAAGTCTGGGATAGTCTGGATATCAACTTTCCCACTGCCTGATCCCTTCCGTGATCCTAGACATACCCTGTCTATCACCATGGTCATGTTCTCCATGCAAGGCTGGGTGCCGGTTAGGATTGGTGCTGCTCCCCTCCATGATAATCTTGTTATGAAATAGATGCCAGAGACTTCAATCTCAAGTTTCTGATCTCGAAGGATGAATTCTTGATTTTCGTCCCATATGCTAATTAGATACTGTAGTATCTCCGACTGAGTTCGGAGGCATGGTGTTAGGAATTTTTTTTTCAGTCCACAGTTTTTGAGAGCTTCCATGACTCCCTTGTTTCCCATGGCAAGCTCATCTTCTTCGCTATGTTCCCGTTCTTTCCATTCTATGACCATTTTGCTGCTTTATACCTGCAAAGATTGTTACATGGACATTGTTAGCCTAATGAGAACATCAGAATTTGTAAAATTTTGGTCTATCACTTGGGATTTTTGACATAAAAATGGTTTGCGCCATTGGCACACCCTAGTGTATAAAATCAGGCGGTTGGTGCGACTCCGTGCCCGAAACCCGCGCCAACCGCCGTGCCCTAATTTTCACATTTCCTTCCCTAGAATTCAAAATTGGAAATTGTAGGTAGAAAGGAAGGACTCAAAATGAAGGGAAAGGTGCCGACTCTTACCTGGAATCGATGGAATCGATATTGGACTGTTGGATCGTCCGCTATCGTCGTCGTAAAATCACAGTGCTAAATGGTAACTATTGCTCCACAAGAGGTAAAAAGTGAAAAGTAATTGTTTTTACCATTTTTGGAATTTTATAACTTTTTCACAACCCTGATTAGGTTTTAAGACATATTTTTCGATTATTTTGTTATATTATTTCAAAAAATGGGTTTTACACGTGTCTCTTGTGCAATAGCAGGTTTTCACACAACAGTGATGAAGTAACGAATTATATTTTATACTTTTTCGGACTCGGTAAAAACACGAAAAAGTCACTACTGGAGTCATCTTTCAGATCTTTTCTGACTCTCTAAAATTGAAAAGATTGCTGAGATTCTTGTCGTTTTGAACTCGTTAAATGGATGCGAAACAATATCTACCTAGTATACGTTTATCCCTTTTTTGGGTTGGGATGGATTATTTATGAAAAAGGAATACCTTAGCCTTTCGTGACTAAGCGATTCTCTTAGACACAGTTTTCTACCTTTTCGGATTTGTGAGACTACCTACAAAAAGGGACTGCTAGAGTTTTCTTTTCTGCCTTCTTTTAAAACTCTCTAAACATGAAAAGATGCCGATTTCTCCCTTTGTTAGACTCGTTAAACCCTGATGACGTCGGATTTCGTCACCATGACGTTACTCGAGTTCCTCCTTCCTAGGGTTCATAAAATGTACTAGGTTGGATTTGTTCGAAAGACAAACTTACAGTGCAAGCATATGCTATCCCCTTCAAGCTTGTTTTAAAAAATAATTGGGTACTCGCCAGAAATGGTGGGGGAAAATGGAACCCACTTCTAGTTATGTTGGCAGTATGTCGCTCTTGAACATGACACTTGTCTGCATTCGTGTCGGGTTGGGGACATCTCATTTCGTCATTTTTTTCCTTCATGGGTTTGGGTAATCTCTTTTTGACCTCTCATTTTCTCTCTACCATGTCATCATGACTTCAAATCCCTTGATGTCAAATACTGCCAAATCCAGTGTTGTGTCGCTGATATGTTCAAGAGAATTTTTTCCTCTGCAGTTGTCAACCTTCCTCTGATTCCCTGTTGGTCCCGATTCACTTTCATCATGTTCCTCTATCTCGTGTCGATGATGTGGGAAACATTATGGCCCTCCTTCGACCAGGTCACTTCCTGTCGACTTCAGTTCATTATCCAGGAATCTGATCTAGAGACTTCCTTCTGGTACCTTGGAGCTTGCATGCCTTAATGGCAGGTATTTTTCATTCAATGCAAGGTTCACATCATTGGCCTTCGAACGAGTGATTCTGCGGGTGTTCGACGTCAGATCACTATTCACATTCTGTAGATTGTACCTTTTGTACCTTGAGGGCCATCGTAATCATTGGTGGTTTCTCTCGTGTTTGTTAACGACTTTCATCATTGGCTAGTAATCAGACGATTTTCTTGCATGTTCGACTTCAGCTCATATATTCGCATGCTGGAAATTGTACTTGTTCGGGTCGAGATGGAGCACAAGACCCTGGGTTTTGTCTGATGAAATATAGGCTGCAGATTTTTGTGGATTATCATGACTTATTACATGAATCTTTTGATTGGATAACTGCGACCATACTTGAGTCTATTTGATTGTAATTATAGGTTTTTCGACAACGGTGTTTGGTTCAAACACGTTCTCATAAAGCATTTCGCCCCTTTCTCTCCCTCGGACCTCATGCTTTAGGGGTCATCTGTTACACAACATTTTGTCACTGTCCCTGCAATCCCCAACTCGCACATTGGAGGGTCATTTCTGTGATTAATAATAAGTGTCATGCCTTGCAAAGACCATCATTGCATCCCTTTACATGAGAGAAATATTCCTCTTGTTGAAAATTCCCTGAGCAGGACTGTAAAAACCCTTGTTTTTTCCTTGGCGCGAGTAGCCAGTTACACTCCCACGCCGAGCTGGAAAATTAACACTGAGCCTGCACTAGTTGGTGCTTTGTCCCAGTTAAGCACTCGTGCCAAGCTGTTTATGGATTTTTTTTTTTTTTATAGAGGCGAAGATTCCACCTCAACAACTTTGAGGATGAGTCATTGGGAGTGGTTGAACTAAATAACCACAGACTCCCTCCTTTATTTTATGGTTTTCCACCTCCCTTGGAACTCTCCTAAAGGATAGGACTCCCTCCCACCTTTGTTGTAGAAATTTGAATAACTGATATATTATTCACCGAGATTCTCTTGATCACACACTACTTTAACTTCATGCACAATACATAATCTCTTCTACCATTGATCATTAATTGCGGAAATAAAAACAATTGCATGCGCACATTAAAACCATAAACAATCACACATATGAACACAGTATTTCATGGGAAAGCTTAAAGCTGAAAACCCCCAACTATCTATATATTATATGTCATAGAGATCATGTAAAAATCATTGTACCAAGCTCCTCACAAGCTCTCAGTACAATCTCCAATCGCTACACACTAAACAAGCTCAGATCTAGCAAAACACATGCTCCAATGAT
Organism: Pinus albicaulis; assembly: GCA_034641835.2. Lineage (NCBI taxonomy): Eukaryota > Viridiplantae > Streptophyta > Pinopsida > Pinales > Pinaceae > Pinus > Pinus albicaulis. The sequence goes on from CM076571.1 coordinate 256,764,120, forward strand.
TGCCACCTATTAGCCTGTCTCTACTGCGCAATCCCTACTGAATATTGGCTCTGATTGAGTTTGAATCCACCTGGTATGCACTACGAAATCCTCATTGGCATCTCCATCAATGTGTGGTGCAAACTCATGCGCTAGTATAGTCACAACTGATAGTCACACTGCTCTTTCACCTATCTCTCCACTGTCCTCCACTGAAACTATCCATGCACTGAAGTTAATAGATGTATTCTTTAGTTGATTAATTAGTTATTAATTAGTGAATTAATAATTAATTCACACCACTCTCACTAGTGTATCAATCAATTAGACTAGATACAACTAGCTCAACTATGTTTAACTCAATTAAACTGAATACAACTCCACTAACTTCCTCAATCAACTCCACCAAACTCTCTCACATGAGTTCTAACTGAAGTCTTCATGCAATAGCTCCACTTTACCCTCAGGAATAGCGTAATTCCTTCTGTCAGATCCTGTGCCACATCTGTGCATTTAACTGAAGTGCTCCAAGAGAATAAGATAATGTTTAGAGTCCAAATATTATTAAGAGCTAATAATATTCGACATATCTATTTTTAGACTGGCAATCTAAAAATAGATTTCACCCAATATGTCTAAAAATAGAAGTCCATCTAATTTTTCCAACTTGACCAACCATCCACAAATAGCATCCTGCAACTCATAGAACATGATCCATATGTCTAAAAATAGACTTTGCGCCAAAAATAGCCTACGGGCCTACTTAGTGAAGGCGACTTCTTTCCACTAAGCTCATCATCTTGTTGCAATCTCAACATTTGTAGGGATCCCAACCTCCTCATTTTCCTCTATAAAAGAAGTTATCTCTCTTTTCATCAACTAGCTAAACTTGGAGAACTGATACTATAGCTGACTAACTGAGCATAGATTGAAGAGTTGCATTGAGAAAGAGATAGAGCAAGGATGAACTTTGTGGAGAGAGTTTGAGTTCAGGCCCTCATCTCATCTGAATTCCTTGACAAGTTCTGAGACGCGCTTTGGCTGAACCCCACTGGAGGAGACTGCGACGTCAAAGCATCGGTTGTACCTCTTCCTTCTACTTATATATATATATATATATATATACACACATACATGGCTAGCGTTTGGGTTCCCGTTTTTTGTTATATTTGTTTGATTTAATGCAACATGCTATCCATCTTTGACTGATTAGTGATTTCAAATGAAATTATTATGCTGTATGCTTCTCTTGTGTACTGTGTTATGTGCAGGTATCCGAGTGAGATTACGAGCGGACTGTGACTTGCTAAGGTAGGAGTGAGAGGTCACCACCATCACAAATACAACAACAACATTGGACCATAGGTAGGTCGATCTACCGTGTTATTTCATTATGTAGTTAGGAACCTACATTCTAGCATGTCTCCTTGTTTCTAGACCCACCCTAGGGCTAGAGGGATTGTCTCTGTCCGCAGAGAGGATTTACCCACATAACATATATATATATATATATTGGGTCTTCAACCTTTTCCAATGGATTATTGAAAATTTTAAGGCTATGGTATTTACAATGATGAAAGTTTAATCTGAGTTTTCAACAAAAATAATGTTTCAACATCCTTCCATTGATAAGACCTCCAAATAGCTCTGTTCCATCCATCTCTTGCAAGAAAAATGCATTATCTCCTTTGAGAGAATGAATAATGTATGGGCCTTTCCACAGGTTTTCAAACTTATTGGGTTTGTGTTATATTCTTTCCACGAATAGTCACGCGTGGGGGGTAACAGGGGGGCGATAGCCCCCCTTGTACATTGTGCTGGGTGCAACATACCGGGGGGGGGGTGTCATAATGGGGGCGGTAGCTTCCCTTGTCGGGTACCGGGGCAATGCCCCCCAAAAAAATTTTGGTCCTTATTTTCCAGTGGGCGGACCTGCCCATGGTTTTGTGCATGGGTTTGCACATGGTTTTGGGGCATGATGGTTTTCAGCCCCTGGTATTTTGTAGACCCGGTCAAGGAAACTACGATTATGTTCTAATCCAGGGTTAATGGATTGGGGTTTATGTATGCTTCGACATGTATATATATGTGTTGTAACACTAAAAGGAATATAATGAAAAATCAAGCTGGTCATCCCGATTTTGGATCCAGGGGAAAATCTTTGTGTTTATCTGTTTTATGTTTTATGCTCTCGCTATTGTTTATTTTCTATTTTTAAGATTCGTTTGCAGATAATTTCTTTACAGGGTTAAAACCTACATTTGGTATCAGAGTAGTTTTGGCTTCAAGGTCAGGCCTGAGGTAGACCCTTTTTAGTGGGAGATCTGCGGGATCTATTCTTGTGGTGAAAGAAGATGGCGAGCGGCAGGAAGATAGAGATCGAGAAATTTAGTGGTTAGAGTTTTTAGTTGTGGAAGCTCAATATGGAGGATCTGTTGGTGGATAAAGATCAGTGGACTGTGGTAGATCTGTGTACTAAACCAATGGAAGTGTCAGATGAAGACTGGAAGAAGCTGGATTGGAAGGAAAAGAGCACAATATGGTTGTGTGTCTCAGATTCAGTATTGTTGAATGTATCTGGGGAAGCTACGACGAAGACCTTGTGGGACAAGCTAGGGAATTGGTACCAATCCAAGTCTCTGGTGAACAAATTGTTCCTGCGGAAAAAGCTGTATAACCTGAGGATGAAGGATGGAGACTCGGTGACAAAGCATTGAACGCCTTCAGTACTGTGGTAAGTCAGCTGTCATCTGTTGATATTAAAATTTTAGATGAAGACAAGTGCATCAGTTTAATGTGTTCTCTACCAGACTCGTGGGACAGTATGGTTATTGCAATAGGTAGTAATACAACCACCTTGAGTTTTGATGACATTGTCTCAGCCTTGCTATCGGAGGAAATGAGACGGAGAAATATGGAGGGTCAGAATGGAGATGTGTTATCTGTACGAGGAAGGTCCCATAACAGAAACAATAATAAGGTTTCGAGTGGGAGATCTAAATCTAGAGGGAGATCTAAATCTCCTGGAAATTTTGTAAAGGTGTGTTGGAAATGTGGAAAGGAAGGGAACTACAAAAAGGACTGCAAATCTAAAGCTCTTGAGAAAGGAAAGGGATCTGATGATGCTTCTTTTGTAGAGGAAAAAACCACCTCGGATGAAGGTGGGGATGTGTATTTGGATTCTTCTTCAAATACACATGTAGATCATGAGTCATGGTTGATTGACTCGGGTGCATCCTTTCATTTCACTCCCCATAGGAAGTGGTTCTGCGAGTATGAGAAGTATGATGGTGGCGATGTCTTCTTAGGGGATGATAGGAAGGCCAGAATCATCAGACATGGAAAGGTCAAGCTGAAGCTGCAAGGTGGAAGGATTAGAACACTTCCTGGTGTTCTGCATATTCCTTCATTGGCTAGAAATCTGATTTCTGTAAGCAAGATGGATGATGCAGGTGTAAAAACAGTGTTCGAGAAAGATACCTACAAGATGGTTTGGGGAGCACTGGTATTAATGCGGGGAGTTCAGATTGGAACTCTGTACAAGCTACAAGGTAGCACTGTTATTGATGGATGTAACAGTTCTGTGGTTCCTGAAAGTGGAGCGGAAAGCCTAGTTGTCTCTGGAGAAAAGACCATGCTATGGCATCAAAGGCTTGGAAATATTGGAGAGAAGGGCCTTCGGATACTGCATGGAAATGGTATGGTAGAAGGTATGTCCAATAGCTCTCTGGATTTCGATTTCTGTGAACATTGTGTGTATGGGAAGCAGAATCGGGTGAGTTTTCCTTTTGGTGCTAAGAGGGCGAACAAGATATTAGATCTTGTGCACAGTGATGTGTTTGGACCTGTGTCGGTTCTATTAGGGTCCTGTGTTTTGATAGATTGAAAAATCAAAAGACAAGGCAACATTAGAACCAATCTTTAGAGCTCCAGGATCTAGTCCTCCTGTTCTTAGAGAGGGATCTCTCAAATTGTTTGTTTGCAAAGGTTTATCTTGTTTGCTTTGAGTATTGGTTTTAGACTAGTTATTAAGTGCAAGTGTTTGTTTGTTTGTTTGGTTGAATGACATAGCAGAACATGAAAAGTCTAGGAAAGATAGGTAGAAAGGAGAAATGTTAGATTGATTGGGAAATGGAGTCAAGAAGAAGTTATGACAAACTTATCAATGGATATGGGATATCAAAGGGCAAATCTAACTTGGCCATAGGATCCTTTTGTTTTTTGGAATGAGATGGACATTAATTATTTGGAAAGAGAGTTTAAATTCTCAACAACGGGAACTTGAAAGCATAACTTGAAAAATAAAGAGGTATTTGATAGACATGGCTAACCATGAATTATACAAACCACACTTTAAGAAAATTATGAATTCAAGACAACTTTTAAAATGAAATCTAAGATTCGGGAGCACATCCTATTTCCTCAAAGATTTTATTTCAAATGACTTAGAAAACATAAAAGATTCACTGATAATTGGAGTCATAGAAGAGGGAACACCTAAAAACATCCATGATAACAACTATAAAGACCTTTAAAACAATTGTTCAAGCAAGGTCAAAGGGCATGATCAAAACAGACCTCCTTGGCTAATTATAAACAATGGTTCTTCAAAGGGAGACTTCAAAAACAATTTTCAAGTGGCAGCAGACAAGCAGGGAAAACCATAAATCATGCTGAAACCAACTATTTGAACTATTAGAGAAATAAACAAGCATGAGGACTAAAGAGAGAGATTAAAGACTCTAAAATACCTCAGCAGAAGAAAACATAAAACAATGAAGGATGAACAAGTCTAAGGTGCTTCTAGGAGTCATTTCTTAGCCTAAAACTTTCATCCTACTGTAGTAAGCATTTATGGAACAAAATGAAAACAGGAGAAAACATTAAATAGTTTAGAATACTTCACCAACAACCAAGCTCAGGGATCCAGTGATAGAGCCTTCTCAAGGACAAGCATGCAACAACATCATCAAGCTTCCAAGACTTCAATTTTTTCCTCAACTTTAGACAGACTATGTATTATTTCAGAGAGTTTCAGTATTACAACTAGTGAACAATCAACCAAAACTCCTCATCTTCCTCAGAATTATTTATAGAAGAGATGAGGAGGTGGGAGCGTTTTTGGATTGAAGTGTAATAAATTCTACACTAAATGCAACTTCTAGCCTTGAAAACCATGTAAGGCCTAAGGTAGGAGAGCATTGAATTTATGATTCTGTTCCATTTACTCTGTTTCTGTGCCTTTAGGTTTAATGGGCAAAAAGATTGACTTCGAGGCCTATTTATCATTTACAATAACTTCACTGAAAATTTAGAATTTGTTATTTCTTTGGTAATAATTGTTCAAGTGTCTTTATGCAAATATTTTCGAATTGGGCAATAATTAGGCCTTATTTTGATTTATTAAGGCTGCAGGTGGCTCTTTGGTAGCTAGGGGATTCAATTAGCCCCTTTGATGTGGCTCTGAGGTGTCCTTAAACTGATATTTTCCTCTATTTTTCCTAAAACACCTTGAATATGTCTTTAATCTATATTTTAGGCCTAATTAGGCTTAATTTCTGTCTTCTGGTCTTCATGCTGTCTTCATCTCAGGATTAGGCCTCTAGTTCTGAGCTTTCTACCTTAATCCCTTTAAATTCTATTTAAAAACCTTTAATCTTCTGATACTCTTTGACCTCCTGTCTTCAATGCTGATTTTCTTCAATAAATGGACTCTGACTGTGTTTTTTGTAGTTTGGTAGGTGCACGAAAGGTTTTCAAGAGGTTACCTGTGCTCATGAGGCACAGGTGGAATCTCAGTTTGAACCCTATGGATTCATTTTCTCATTAGATAGTGGCTTGTGGATCGTCATCCATGGCCTTTTGTTTTATTTAAAAACAACGAAAAAACCTTTATAACTTGCACAAAACAAGAAAAATTAAGAAAAAACCCGTGAAGAATAGGTTTAGGCCACTTTGGAGATCTCGGGTACGAGATTAAATTGTGGTCGTTGGATGAAAACAACCAATGGTCGAGATCACTTGATGGGGTTAATTGGAAAGGGAGTTGGGTGAATGGTAGAGAGATTAAGTCCGGACTGTTCGATCAGGATGATGAATGACATATATTGATTGATGAAAGATTTGGGAAGTAAATCAAAAGAAAAGTGAATGGGGATGGGATCAAAACGAGACCATCAGATTAAAAATATGAACGGTGGAGATCAAAGGTGAAAAGTTAATGTAGTGGAGAAAGTGGTTTAGCGGAAAACCGGCAATGGTTTTTGCATTGTGCTTGGGTGGTAATGTGGTTTTGGCTTTTGGAATGCGATATAGGTCTGCGTTCGACACATGGATTTCTAAAACCACCTATATCGCGTAAAATTTGCGCATTGTGGGAAGGGCTCAAAAATTATGCAAAATTGATTCTGGGCCGTTGGATTGGAGGATCCAAATCCAATGGTGCGGGTTTGAGCGCGATGATGAAGAGATGCGGGGTAAAGTGCATGCGGGGTCCAAGTGACGTCAGAAAAACTTGGCACACAGTGGAGGGAAAAATAGGCTATCTGATCGTTAAATTCCTTTGATAAATGTTTAAAATTGGAAAAAGGGGAAGTTATGAAAAAATGAAAGGAAATGGAATGGGCAGAAGAATAAGGCCTAATGGCCTTAGATGTTGGTAGATTGACGGTCAGGATTCACTTCAAAACCTTCTGTTGGGAAACAAAAATATACAGGAATGGTAAGGTTTCAAAGGAATTTGGCGGAGAAATGAAGAGAAAAAGGGGCCCACCATTTATATAAGGGCAGAAGGAAGAATGAATGTGGGCCGTCAGATCTGGAGAATCGACGGCCGAGATATGTCGATGGAGAAAAAAGAGACAGGTGGGGTTAGAAAAGTGGAAGCATTGTGAGCCGTTGGATCTAAGAATGATCAACGGTGGAGATTCGATCACAGGTTCGCATCTGTGAAGGTCAAAGGGTGAAGTAACAATGAAATGTGCCGATGCAATTGAGTGCAGACCGTTAGATCTAGGAGAGATCAACGGTTAGGATTAAATTGGCAGGTTTATGTTGGAGGGCTCATGGAATGGATGAGCGCAATGCAATGAGCATGGATCGTTAGATCTGGTGGAATGAAGGGTCAGGATTTAATCGCATCGGAGAAAAAGGAAGAGGCCAAAATACCGAAGCTTTTGATTTTGCGATGTGTGATTAAGTACTGACCGTTGGATCAGATTTAGAGATCAACGGTGGAGATTTAATCGGTGAGCGTGATCGTGAAGGGCTTATGACGGAGCATGATTAAAACTGAGCCATTGGTACTTGTGGATTCAATGGCTGGGATTAAATCGCAGGATCGGCGATCAGAGTAAGAAAGGGGATGGAACATGAGACTTTGTGCAATGCGACGGAGTGCTGTCCGTTGGATCAGAGGAATGATCGACGGTCCAGATTAAATCGGGGATCACATCAGTGGAGGGCAACATGAAGGATGGGCGTGGTGCGATGAGTCGACGACCTTTGATCTGTAGAGATCGACGGCTGATATTCACTGAAACTTTGAACTGTCGGGTTTTATTTAAAACATAAGGAAAGTCGAGTTTTATGAAATAACAAAGGAAAGTAAGTTTCGGGAAAGAGTTTTAAGCCCTTTAGTGCCCGGTTGCAAGGCTAGGGTCTTATGAAGTGAAGGGTCTACTGGAGTTAAGCCCTCGAGGGCTTAAGAAATTTATATGCAGAAAAGGGTGTTTTTGGCCAAAAAACAGAGTTTTTTAGGTAGTTTGAGGGTTCCGGTAGAAGGAAAAGGAGTTTTTAAGCCAAATGGAAGGGGACCAAATGGTTATAAAAGGGTCTTGGAGTGAATTTTGAAGGGTAAATGAGGCTTATGGAGGGATTTTTATGGAGAAAAAGAGATGAAAATGGGGTTATTTATGAGTGAAAGGAGGGGTAAAAATGATGGAAAATGGGATTTTTCAAGCAGTCTTCTCTTCAAGAAAAACAACAGATTTTTTAGGAAAAAAGGGAAACAGAAGTGAAGATTAACTCAGAGGTTAGTTATATTCATAAAAAATTCAAAGATGATAGGCTTTGAAAGGGAATTATCTCTTGAATTTTTGAAGAACAAAATTAGCCACTTCTTCGTATAACAGAATTTATTAGTGGCTAACAGGTTCCATCACTGGGTAAGTCTATGTACTATGTTTAATTCACAGGTGACTTCTTAAGGAATACATGGATATATTTCTTGAGGAAGAAATCTGAAGTCTTTGACAGATTTAAAGAATTTAAGGCTCTAGTGGAAAACTAAACAAAGAAGAAGATAAAGGTGCTAGGGACAGATAATGGTAGGGAGTTCTGCAAGAAGGAATTTGAAGAGTTCTGTTAGAAGTGTGGTATAGCACGACAAAAGACTACTCCATACACACCTCAGAAAAATGGAGTTGCAGAAAGAATGAATAGAACGCTGATGGAAAAGGCAAGAAGCATGCTCAGTGGTACCAGGTTAGGACAAGAATTCTGGGCAGAGGCAGTGGAGACTGCATGTTACTTAGTTAACAGATCACCTTCATCAGCGTTGGAGGATAAGACTCCACATGAGGTAGGTACTGGTAAGAAACCCTCTCTTTCACATCTGAGGGTATTTGGATGTGATGCATATGTACATATTCCAAAGGAGAAAAGGAGCAAGTTGGATAATAAATATGAAAGGTGCATTTTTATTGGGTATAGGGATGGTTTAAAGGGTTACAAGCTGTTAGGTTCCCGTGATTTGGCCGATTGGTGAGCCAAATGACGATGTAACATCAAACCAAGCTTTGGAGCCCAAGGACCTAGCCTTCCTGGACTCAGAGAGGGCTCTCTCTATATGTGTAAAAGATGTCGGTGTATTTGCTTATGGTGTTCTGATATTAGGCTAGTTATCAAGTGAGTTTTTTGATTTTTGGTTTTTTAAGTTTTTGAGGGATAAACCTGATCAAAGATATAAAACAGGTAACAAGAAGTCAGATCAACTGGGCTATGGGGTCAAAAAGGTCAAGGAAGCTATCAGATGATGATATAAGGCTGCTGTAGGGCCGATTTGATTCAAGGTAGAAAGGATCTTTGGGCAAAATGGAGTAAATGGACATCAAGTTTGTAAATAACAAGGAGTTTCAAGCATCACTGGTTCGATAGATAACATAAAAATGGTAAAGAAAACCCTTAATCATGCAAAATGTAACTATAAACTAATCAACACATCGAAACAAACATTCAAGCCATGCATAGAAGTATAAGACCCTCTAACTTTGGGAAATGGCTATCAGACTTTGGGGAAAACACATAAGACGGACTAACAACTCAAAATACTATGTCGGAACACCTAAACACAGTCTTTAAGTTATTAGGAACTTTGACAAACAAGGTTTCATAGTTTTAGGCAAAGGGCTAGATCGGGACTAGGCCTCCTTGGTTCAACAAGATGATAATCTAATCAGTCAAAGAGATAGTTTCATGGACAGAACTATGGACAGTCATAGGTAAGCATGGCACACCATACATCCTACTCAACATGCATAGAACTTATGAATAAAACTAGCAACAATATCCTTAAGTTACTAAAGAGCAGTTAAGAATTCTTTAGTGCAACTAAGGAAGAAGAAAACATAAAAGCTATGAAGATTCAGAAATTTTGAGGTGCCTCCATGGGCATATCTCAAACTTAATCTCTACTGATCTATAGCAAGCAAGAAGCATGTATCATGAATGAAAACTAGAAGACAACAACAAAGCAAGAAACACTATACCATTCTACCATGTCATGGAATCCATCAACAATCCTTCATCATTCATTCAAGAGCATCCAAGAGGCAGTCCAAAATCATAACACAAGTATGTTCTTCAAAGATCATATGACCAATATATTACTTCGTCTCTCAAGTTCAGCCCTGTTTTACAATGAAGCCCTTGGAATAAATAGGCTCAACTGAGGAAAACCTCATGGTTCAACTACCTATCCCATTGGCCTAATCAAAATATCTAAACTTGTCCTTGAGGCTTTGCAAAGCCCAAGGCACAAAATATCTCATAAAATATCTAAAAAATGGTAAAAACGGAAATTATATTGACTTTGCATCATTTTCCAAGTGCAAAAATAGCTAAACGCACATTTGGAAAAAGCAGATTTTTGAGGTTCAAAAATTACAAAAATACTTCAAATTTATATCAGAAAAAGGTCCCTTGACTTGCCGAAAACATTTGGCAGCCTTCCCGGTGTCGAAACGAGGCTCATGATGGCCCGTTGGAAAGCTCTCTATGTCTACTTTCTGGTGCAACTAAAATCACCTCAATCTGATGCCTGGAGGTCCTCAAAATCTGTACCTGTGTGTAAAAAGCCAGAAAATTGCAGATTGCTGATATGCCGGGCAGAATGTGCAAAAAGTGCGCATTTTTCGCCATTTTGAGGGGGCGAATGATCTCCAAATTCTCTGAAAATCACTGAGAACATGATCATGAAATTATGGCATCAACTGGTATCATCCTCCTCCCTTGAAAAATCCTCAAAATGAAATGGCGAATTTATGAGTTTTTGACCAAAAACTCAAAAAATGCCAAAAAACAAAAAGTTGTCAAAATGGGCCCTCAAGGGTCCCTAGCAACATGCTCCAAAGCTGAGGCCAAAATATCAAGTGCTAATACATCTTTGTTCTCTTTCCGTACCGGGCGCTTCCTCTTTGCTTCCTTTAATTTCTCTTGGGTGGCCTTTAGCTTGCGCCAGGAAAACTGATTTAACTGTTGAAAGTGATGTGTCCTCTTCCTTTGCAGCTCCAGATCTCTGTTCGCTCTTTCAAGCTTCATCTCCAAGTGTTTGTTGGCTCTTTCTAACCATGCCTCTTTGTTTTCTTCAATTTCTTGCTCAAGTAGGGCAGTGAGGGGAAAGGCTTGGAGATGGGCTTGTTCTTCTTCCCTTTGCTTTTCCAGGGCTCTTTTAAGCCCTATGGTTCTAGGTCTCTTCCGCCTAGGTTGGTCCTCTTCTTCTTCCTCATCAAAATCACCAATGAGTTCTTCTATCCTCGCTTGTGCATTAGCAGCCTCATTCTTGTATTTGATTGCCCGTGCTTCATGAACTGCTGTGTGAACACTCATCTGTTTGTTTTGGGTTTCCAAGAAATAGTTGAAGTTCCTTGCCTGTTGAAGATCATTCTCCAATGCCTCAATTTTCCCCTCTTTATGGATTAGGAGGTTTTCAAGAATGCGGGCTTCATTATCGCTGTCATCGCTTTGGATTGGAATGACAGCCGATGCACCTCCATGTTCTTGACTTTTTCCAATTTTGCCTTTCTCTTTGAAAGCCAATCTTGCGCTCTTCCTTCTTGGCATGCTAGTGGGAGACCTCTTGGGCAATTTTCTTTTGCTAGGGACAACTTTTGTCACTTTTGGAGTGGCAACCTTAGGCCCTTTCTTCCTTGCTGTGCTGGGCTTTGTTATTTTGGGAGGAGGAGACACAACTTCTTTACCCTTGACATCTTCTTGAAATTGCTGCTTTCCTTGAGGCTGCTGTGTGTCTTCTTCTTGCTGTTCAATTTGCTGCCCCTGTTCGCCAACATCAATTTCTTGTTCTACTTCAATGCCTTGTTCAATTTGTGTTTCAACCTGCTGCCCTTTCTCATCAAAATCAAGCTACTGCTGTGCTTGGATTTCCTGCTCATTTTGTGGCTCAGGCAGCTGCTCAAATTCCTGCCCAAACTGCTGTTCATGACCTTCAACATCAAGCTGTTGTTCTTCCTCTTGTCCTTGCTGTTCACTTTCACTGAAATGCTTCTCTTCACACATCTCTTCCTACTGTTCAGACTGCTGCCCCTATTGGCCAACATTAGTCTGCTGGTTTTCATCATTTTCTTCTTGCTCATCCTCTTCCTCTTATACCTGTTCATGTTCTTCTTCTTCCTGCTGTCCTGACTGTTCTGTAGGAAACTTGAGCCTTCTAGGAGTAGGCCTGCTGGACAAAGGTACAGGGCGATGAACAGGCTGGGTGGGAGATATATGGACAGGAGGAACAGTAGAGAAATCTGGGTGGCTGATAAAAACATCCCATGGAACCTCCTTTTTCTCTAGCTGGTGTAGGATGATAATTTTGATCAGAGAATGATGGAAAAGGGAAGGTATTTGCAGAGATGGAGCCTTCTTCTGGACTGTGGATGCCATCTTCTCGATGCTTTTGCATAAAAAGTAAGGGAGATTGAGCTGCCTAGTTCTAGTGAAATGCATCAATAGTCTGACATGATAGGCATAAACTCGAGCAAATCTCCCTTCACAAGTAAAATACTTCATTATGACTTTCATTAGAGGAGCATAGCTGTCAAGAAGATATGAGAAAGGAAAAATGGTAGTGCATGTATCTCTGTGCTCAGGCTTGATGAAAGGCTTATAGTCATTCAAATCTAGATGGGCCTGCTTGAACCATTTCTCGCCATGATATGGAATTTTAGTTGCCTTGGACACATACCTCAGAGAGATCTTGAAATCAAGACCTGCCACTTGGAAATGTTTTTCTTTGAATCTCAGGGTGCATAGGTGTGTCAAGGGCGAGAAACTTTTGACCTCCTGTATCTTCTGGCAGAAATCCAAACAACCTACCTCATGAAAGTTGAAAAGGATGGATGGATGCGCATTGACCTCCTCTGTAGAGATTGGCTCATATCTTTTATGCGGACCACTTCTGCTGTCTTGCCTTGGAGGCATTTCGACTTAAATGTGCTTTTGAAGAAACAAACTACCTCACTGTTCTTAAACTGCCTTCTTGGAGCCAAACTGTGTCAATGTGACAGAGTTTTGAAAAATTTCTTCAAAAAGTTCAATAAAGCCTGTAGGAGTTTATCTTGTCAAATAGTTAAGGTGCCTTATCAATGTGAAACCCTTGCCTTTGTAGAAAAAACCTTTACTCCATCTGAATATCAACTTTATCAAAATAAGCTTGAAGAACAAAGACAGTTAAGTAGAATACTCAGTGAAAAACTGTCTTTTCTGTGGTTTATAGGAGTGACCTTTGCCCTTTGATGCTTTGAAGGTATAGGATCTCTTGTCCTCTGATCAATAAAGGTGAAAACACACAGCTCCTAGTTCAACACAATTTCTTTCCTGTAGGTGCCTTTAATAACACATTCAGCAATTTACCACAGTTTTACACCTCGGATCACCACACAGCAAAAACACTGTTTTTCAGATATGGTGACAAAGTTTGAAAGTTTTGTATGCTGTGGTATGAGAAATTTGTAGCAGTTCAACACACTGTTTTCTCTATAGGCACTTCTAGCAGTATATCTACCACTCAAGCACAACTTCAACCAATGGATATTTTCACAGCAAAAACCAGTTTACAGATATGGTGATGTAGCAAGTTAAATGAGGACAAGCCCTCTCTTGATTTGACCTTAACCCTGATAGGCAGTTCCACAAATATCTGATGATAATAAACTAAGACAAACTCAACAATTCCGCTTTAACTCCTTCATTCCTTGCACTTATTTGAACCATATACTCTCAGTCAAAGTCGTTATTTATAAGAGAGGTTAAAAGGGCTTGTTTTGTTTCTATGATGTGGTAGAAGAGGCCTGTAGTTTTCAATCACAACCGCTCTTAAAAACAAACCCTGCTTTAATTTGAACGCTGCCTTCTTCAACAAACACTGTTTTTCTGCCTCAAACAAATTTTAGAAGATGTGAACTTTGAAGGAGAGCAAGCCAAAATACCTCAAAATCACGATGCAGATCTTTGTTTGCGGGTTGGAAATGTTTTGAGTCTGTTTGACAGTGGTGTCTTTCTTTTACTGTGATTTCATGCTGAAAGGAAGCTGCAAGGTCTTGATGAGTAACTCTCTGTCTTGCAGATATATCTCAGGCTCATGTTTACATTGAGAAGCAGCTGTTCTTCTAAATGTAGATTCAAGAAATTTCTTCTGAGATGATGTTATATTTCCTGTCTTTGTAAAATCCATAAAACATTGTAAAACACCTAATAATCAGCTTGAGACTGTGGTCTATGCAGTGCTGAGACTTAGGGGTGTGTAAGTGGCGCGACTTAGGGCTGTAATCAATTTCATTTGCAGAGTGGGAGGTCAGTCATGATTGGTCTGTAACAGATGGAGGTTTTTTGGCCTTTTGATGGTTGCCAAGGGTAAAATGCCTTAAAGCGCCACTTCCTAACTTAGGGGAGGCTTTTGAAACAGACTTGGATTTTCCTTTTAGAGCTGATGGGCAGACCAGTAGGGCTGAAGCTAGATAGGATAGTGATAATGAGTTTTAACTTTGACATGGGCGGACTGAAAAGTAGGAGGGCGAAAAAAAAAGTTTTATGAGGGTTTTCTAGATGACAGATTGACATATGGAAATCAGCTTCTAGAAAACTCAGCTATGGATCTAATCATCACTAAAAAGTGAAAAATATTGATGACTAACAGTGGTTCCATTTGGGGAGGGCAGCTCCTCGTCAGGAGGTGTCCAGAATTTAGATTTTTGGCTTATGAAGACTAGTGCCTTACCCATTGGCGCAAAAATTCACCCTTCTTTGATGTTATTTCTGAAAAGTGACAACATGGTTAACATCAATGATACTTCTACCTACCCCACTATCTTTCCTAACATTTCTTCTTCTCTTTGGCGCATTTGAACTAGCAGCCTTTTGACAATGTATATTTTTCTTTTTGCAAAATGAACCTATCTATTTCTACTCTTATATCTGCCGGGAGTTCAGATTAAACTGATGAACTCCTTCATTACTCTACCTATGCTAGATCAACTGTCAAGATTAAGCAGTTTGACAGGATTTTGTTCTCTAATCTAAAACATGCAATTTAAAATGATCAAATCAGGATTAGACAGTCTGATTTGTCATGCATTTGCGGCATAAAAGACAAGCTACACAAAAATATTATTTTGCAACAAAAGGGAAACTATACAAGCGGGGCTAAGATGTACAATGTGTTTTTCATCCCTCGCTTCTCTCTTTGGTTCTGTTTAGGCATGTGGAACCAGAATCTCTCCCTAATCTAAACTCTGTGATAAGTCAATCTTACACAATGTTGACTATCTTTTGCACTCACTAACTTATTAGCAAATAAATTTAAACATGCTCAGCTATGATTAGGCTAGATAGATGAACAAGACATTGAAGTACTAGTAGCGGCATTTATACTTGCTCGCTTTCCGAAAGACTATTTTTGGAACATGGGGCTTTGTTCTATCTTCACTCGACCTCTTTTCTGTCTTTTACTGTTTTTGACTTTTCTATCTTTTACTGTTTTTGACTTTTCTATTTTTCTATTTTTCAAACAGTGGTATGTACAATGAATGAAAGTGTTTCAAACTCAGAAATCTTGGAAATGACGGAATTTAAGCATCTTATCCTCATAAGGATCTCCTCTCACTCTTGGCCCACTCAACTCCTGAAAAAAAAAATTTGGGAAGTTTTCTCTCTCTAACATGACACAGGGATTCATGCAAGAATCTCTGAACATCCCGGTATCTTCCCGCTGTACCTCTTTGAATATCTGATTTCCACTCCTTCACTTACTGTACATTTTCCTCAAGTAATGCATTTACTCTTGGTCATTCTTGAAATAGATAATGACATCATCAAGGTATGCAAAAATGCAGAAATTTAAAACTGGGAACATGGCCTTCATGAACAGATTTTTGATGTTGGGTAGTTTGGCAATCTTGATTTTGAAATTAGATCTACCTCCCGCAAACTGGAAAAAATCTTTAAGCTGTCTAATTTGCAAGGGAATCTTTTGAACATGACGTGAAACATCATCTTGCGAAAACACATGATTAAAAGCACTTTTAATTGGTAAATCATGGTCCTGGGTAGAAAAACATAATTTCTGTTATAGGGATATGCAGTATTATTTCTAAAATCAAATCAGACTCTATGACCATCTGTTTTATCCTTGATTTTTATAGTTTGGTTTAGATTGTTATGTTTTCTTTTGTCAAAGTTATTCTTTGAGGGAGAAGAAGTATCACAGCATTTTTCTTCGTTTTTCCTGTAGAAATTGGTATTCCGCATGAGATTTCTGATTTTAGCATTTCTAAGTTCTTCATGAAAAGACAGAATATGAGCCAATTTCAGTAGCTCAGGTATGCTGGGACTGCAACTATCATTCTTGCTCATAAGAAGTTTATCGGGTGTTTTTTCTAGATTTTGAGCTGCTGAGGTTATAATCAAGGTTTCATTTGCAGTGGATGATCGATATGATGGTAAATATTTGAGGTATGGTAGAAACATTAAACCCCCTTGCTCCCGGGTTCCGAACAGGTTTATGATGTGTAAGTCTTCTAAATCCTTTACCCGAAAAAAATTTCCGTAGGTTATCGCTAGTGTTTGACTATGGTTAGAGTAATTCTCTTGATAGTACATAAGGGTTTGCGCTTCTTGCTCTAATCCCACCTTAGAAGGGACATACTTACTTTCTTCATGACACAGCTGTTCATGATCATGGTAGTTTTGAGTGTCTAGTTCATCATAAGGCACTAGGGACAACTGATGTGGTGGATCAAAGTTTATTTCAGTTTCTTCTGACTCTTCCTCCATGTTTTCATCAATATGCATAATGAAAGAGTTCAGGTCGGAACGCACGGAACACATTGGAATGTTATCTGGCCTATCTTGACTGCTAATCATGTATTTCATGTGGGATTCTCGGTAGAGTATTCTGGTCTGGCCGAACACAGGAATGGTGGCGTATGACATGTCCAGTTGAATATTCCCTTGGAGTTTGGCTCCCCATGATCTGGATAGAAGCATCCCGTACTTGGGAGGGATGTCTGCCACTACTATATCCATGATTAGATGTTTCACAGGTATTTGGGCCAGACTAAAACAAAGGTCTTTGATCAAACCCAAGCATTTGACTCTACTCGAATCAAATGAATACAAGTCTTTGTATGGTCTTGTGATTTCCAGGCCTAGCCTTTCCATTACTACCTTCGGCATAAGATTATGCAAGGCGCCGGAGTCTAGCATGGCATTGTGGAGGATTTGGTCGTGGATGTTTAGGCTAATGTAAAATGGAAGAGTAGTTCCTTCTTGGAATTTTCCCTCTATCTTTGGACCAAAAAACACTTCAGGAGTGTCATCAGCCAGATTAACAGTGTTTGCATCATTCCCTAGATTTAGGACTTTTAGTACTTGGGATTTATAAGAGTTTTGGGCAATGAGTTCAGTAAAAGGCATGGTGATCTTGATCTTGGCGATTTCGCCTTCAAAGCTGAAAGGCAGCTGAAGTTTAGATATGTTTGTTTCAGTTTTTTCAGCCACGACCTTCTCTATGTTCTGAGTTTGTTGGCTTTGTTTCGGGATTTTGTTCGCCATAGTTGCTTCGGTAACTTTTGTGGAAGTACTCGGAACAGCTGAGTTAGGACTAGTTTGGGTAACTTTAGCTTTATTTTGGTCACTTTTCTCGACCTTTATTTTGTCACTGCTTACTGCTTTCTTGAGGATGGTATCAGGGGCTTTAGCAGTATCTGAGTTACCTTTCTTGGAATTATCTTGGTTTCTTTTTCTTCTAAGGTCATATTGCCCGTGAGCCTCTATAATGGCATTCTGAAAATCTATGGCAGGGTCGTCGAGATCTTCATAGTTGGTCTCATCCTGATTAGGAGAAAAGAACGCTTGTTCTTCTTCTGTGAGGTACACCTCACTCTCATTATCAGATCCTATGAGGTTTAAATGATGTTCATCAAGAGGTTTTGTATCCATGTCATCCTCTTCCACATAGTTTTCATTGAATGGTGGCCTAATTTGTTGTTCATTTTCCCTTGGTCTGTTTTGGGGCTGTTCCCTCCTAAAGTTTTGGTTCCGGTTTCTGTTTGGAGGGTTTGGTTGGTTGTCCCTAACAGGAGCTTTTTCATTTATCCTTTCCCACATTTTGGCCATGGTTTTGACTAATTCATCTATTCTAGGATCTAGGGAAGGCGATGAAGTGGAGACCTCGTCTTTATATGTGACCTTTCTTTCTGATCTAGTCCTAGCCCTTTTTTCTGCTAAGTTGGCATCTGCTTTTATGGCTATCTGTTGAATTTCTTCTAAGGTAGGGGGATCCTTGTCTCTTAGATGATATTTCATGTCCGGATCGAAACCCTCGGGGAATTTTGCCAAGGCTAAACCAAGTGGGGGTTTTAAATGAGGTGGGAGGGAGTTATATCCACTGTTGAACCTAGTGCAGTAAGCCTGGACACTTTCCCCATTTTCCCGTTTTAGGTTGTTATATTCTGACAGGATTTGAATGGGGTTTCTTCGGATTTCCCACCTATTTCTGAAGACTTGATGTAGTTCTGGGATATTGTGGATGTTGTTTGGAGTTAAGCTTTTGAACCATGTTTTGGGTTCACCACCAAGACTTTGGGCGAATATTCTCATTCTGACGGTCTCGTCTTGTACCTCCAGGTATTCATAAGCATCATTCATCCTAGTTATATGCTGTTGAGGTGTGGTGGTGTCTTCTCCAGTAAGTGTGGGATTTTTTCTTGATATTTATTTGGGAGAGGGGCCAAGGGTGGTGGCAACACCAAAGGTGCATACCAGGCTGCCATGATGGGAGCTAATGGATGATGTACGAGATGAGGACTAGTGGGATGGGATGAGGTGGTTTGAACATGTGTGACAGATGAACTTGGGCTAGTGATCTAGTTTTGAGAAGATCTGGGATGGTGGGAGCCAAAGTAATGAAGAAGCTGAAAATCGGGAGGGGTGGAAGGTGAGGCTTCTCTACTATGGCTGTGTGATTGGTCTAGGGTTTCAAGATCATCAAAGTTTATCTTACTATATGATTTGCTTCTGAGAAGGGTTTTTGATGACTCTAATTCAAAGGTGAATCTGGTAGGATAGTGAGATGTTTAGGTACTGATCTTGTTTTACGGATGGATCTACCAGTAGCTAGATGGTCAGTTTCGGAAGCTTGCCACAGAATCTTCTCTGGGTCATCTACTATGATAGGGGGATTTGGGTCTGGATGGAATCTGGTGTTGATTCTTCGTGAAGCCAGATTTTGGATCTAGAGTTTAGAGAGAATGGTATTTATGAATGTTCTGGATGAGTGGTTTCTCTAAAGCTCTACTAATTTTAAGGATGGTCAAAAATAAAAGGGATGGATTAGTGGAGTCACCAGGTGGAACTGGGTTGTTTTCGTGAAGATAGCTATGGTCCACCACCGATAACTAATCTGGAAATGTTTTTGGATTTTCTGAGTTTTATGTGCAGCCTATGGTTTAAAGTATCCTAGACTTATTTCAACACTTTTCTAGGGTGATGAGAACAAAAAGAGTTTACTCTAAATGGGTCTATGGACTGCTTGCTTGTTTAAGTATCTAAAAGACCAAAGAGTCTATTAAGAGTTTGCTATACTATAATGTACTCAGTGTCCCACCATCTCCCGCTATGTTAGTGAGTGATGGGATAGGTCTATCGGATAGTAACCTAGAGTTCGGTAAAATAGTAAGGCCTACTAGAGGTTAGTGGAGTCGCCAGGTGGATTATCAGTTGTTTTGAGGTATACTTGTATGGTCCACCACAAATATTGACAAAAACCAATCTAAGGGAATGTTTTGGGGTTTTTTGAGTTTTATGTGCAGCCTAGGATGTAAGAGTGTTATAAACCTGATTCATCACTTTGCTAAGATGGTGAAATAGAGAGTTTACACTAAATTATTCTAAAGGCTGATGGTCTGAGTTTAGAATTGAAGGAATAAAGAGTCTATAAGAGTTTGCTAGACTGTCATGTACTCAGTAAGTCCCACCATGATCGCCATTATGTTAGTGAGCGGTGGGATAAGTCAATCAAATAGTATTCTTAAGGTCTCTTACGGTCTAGGGAATCTAATTTTGTTTAATACTCAGAGTCCCACTGTGATCGCCATTATGTTAGGGTCCCGTGATTTGGCCGATTGGTGAGCCAAATGACGATGTAACATCAAACCAAGCTTTGGAGCCCAAGGACCTAGCCTTCCTGGACTCAGAGAGGGCTCTCTCTATATGTGTAAAAGATATCGGTGTGTTTGCTTATGGTGTTCTGATATTAGGCTCGTTATGAAGTGAGTTTTTTTATTTTTGGTTTTTTTAATTTGTGAGGGATAAAACTAATCAAAGATATAAAATGGGTAACAAGAAGTTAGATCAACTGGGCTATGGGGTCAAAAAGGTCAAGGAAACTATCAGATGATGATATAAGGCTGCTGTAGGGCTGATTTGATTCAAGGTAGAAAGGATCTTTGGGCAAAATGGAGTAAATGGACATCAAGTTTGTGAAAGACGAAGGATTTCAAGCATAACTAGTTTGATAGCAAACATAAACATGTTATGGCAAGCCATTAAGCATGAAAAATGCAACTACAAGCTAAATAATAAATAGAAATAAACAGTCAAGCCATGCATAGAAGTATAAGACCCTCTAACTTTGGGAAATGGCTATCAGACTTTGGGGAAAACACATAAGACGGACTAATAACTCAAAATACTATGCCAGAACGCCTAAACACAGTCTTTAAGTTATTGGGCACTTTGACAAACAAGCTTTCATAGTTTTAGGCAAAGGGCTAGATCGGGACTAGGCCTCCTTGGTTCAACAAGATGATAATCTAATCAGTCAAAGAGATAGTCTCATGGATAGAGCTATGGACAACCATAGGTAAGTAGGGCACACCATACATCCTACTCAACATGCATAGAACTTATGAATGAAACTAGCAACAATATCCTTAAGTTACTAAAGAGCAGTTAAGAATTCTTTAGTGCAACTAAGGAAGAAGAAAACATAAAAGCTATGAAGATTCAGGAATTTTTAGGTGCCTCCATGGGCATATCTCAAACTTAATCTCTACTGATCTATAGCAAGCAAGAATCATGTATCATGAATTAAAACTAGAAGACAACAACAAAGCAAGAAACACAATACCATTCTACCATGTCATGGAATCCATCAACAATCCTTCATCATTCATTCAAAAGCATCCAAGAGGAAGTCCAAAATCATAACACAAGTATGTTATTCAAAGCTCATATGACCAATATATTACTTCTTCTCTCAAGTTCAGCATTGTTTTACAATGAAAGCTTGTGGAATAAATAGGCTCAAGTGAGGAAAACCTCATGGTTCAACTTCCATCCTCATTGGCCTAATCAAAATATCTAAACTTGTCCTTGAGGCTTTGCAAAGCCCAAGGCACAAAAATATCTCATAAAATATCTAAAAAATGCTAAAAAAGGGAATTTAATTGACTTTGGATCATTTTCTAAGTGTAAAAATAGCTAAACGCACATTTGGAAAAAGCAGATTTTTGAGGTTCAAAAATTACAAAAATACTTCAAATTTATATCAGAAAAAGGTCCCCTGACTTACCGGAAACATTTGGCAGCCTTCCTGATGTCGAAATGAGGCTCATGATAGTTCGTTGGAAAGCTCTGAGTGTCTACTTTCCGGCGCAACTGAAATCACCTCAATATGATGCCTAGAAGTCCTCCAAATCTGTACATGTGTGTAAAAAGCCAGAAAATTGCAGACTGCTGATATGCCGGGCAGAATGTGCAAAAAGTGAGCATTTTTCACCGTTTTGAGGGGGCGAATGATCTCCAAATGCTCTGAAAATCGCTGAGGACATGATCATGAAATTATGGCATCAACTGGTATCATCCTCCTCTCTTGACAAATCCTCAAAATGAAATGGCGAATTTATGAGTTTTCGACCAAAAACTCAAAAAATGCCAAAAAAACAAAAAGTTGTCAAAATGGGCCCAAAATTGGTGCGCATGACCCTCAAGGGTCCCTAGCAACATGCTCTGAAGCTGAGGCCAAAATATCAAGTGCTGATATGTCTTTCTTCTTTTTCCGTGCCGGGCGCTTCCTCTTTTCTTCCTTTAGTTTCTCCTGGGTGGCCTTTAGCTTGCGTCGGGCGAACTGATTCAATCTTTGATAATGTTGTGTCCTTTTCCTTTGCAGCTCCAGGTCTCTGTTTGCCCTTTCAAGTTTCATCTCCAAGTGTTTATTGGCTCTTTCTAGCCATGCCTCCTTATTTTCTTCAATTTCTTGCTCAAGGAGTGCAGTGAGGGGAAAGGATTGAAGATGGGCCTGTTCTTCCTCTTTTTGCTTTTCCAGGGCTCTTTTAAGCCCTATGGTTCTAGGCCTCTTCCGCCTAGGCTGGTCTTCTTCTTCATCTTCATCAAACTCACCGATGAGCTCCTCTATCCTCATTTGCGCCTTAGCTGCCTCATTCTTGTATTTGATAGCTCGTGCCTCATGAACTGCTGTGTGAACACTCATCTGTTTATTTTGGATCTCCAAGAAATGGTTTAAGTTCCTTGCCCGTTGAAGATCATTCTCCAATGCCTCAATTTTCCCCTCTCTATGGATTAGGAGGTTTTCAAGAATGCGGGCTTCATTATTGCTGTCATCACTTTGGATTGGAATGACAGCCGATGCACCTCCATGTTCTTGACTTTTTCCAATTTTTCCTTTCCCTTTGAAAGCCAATCTTGCACTCTTCCTTCTTGGCATGCTAGTGAGGGGTCCCTTGGGCGATTTTCTTTTGCTAGGGACAACTTTTGTCACTTTTGGAGTGGCAGCCTTCGGCCTTTTCTTCCTTGCTGTGCTGGGCTTTGTTCTTTTCGGAGGAGGAGACGCCACTGCTTTACCCTTGACATCTTCTTGAAACTGCTGCTTTCCTTGAGGCTGATGTGTGTCTTCTTCTTTCTACTCAATTTGCTACCCCTGTTCGCCAACATCAATTTGTTGTTCTACTTCAATGCCTTGTTCAATTTGTGTTTCAACTTGCTGCCCTTTTTCACCAAAATCAAGCTGCTGCTGTGCTTGGATTTCCTACTCATTTTGTGGCTCAGGCAGCTGCTCAAATTCTTGCCCAAGTTGTTTTTTCTGTCCTTCAATATCAAGCTGCTGCTCTTCCTCCTGTACCTGTTGTTCATCATCTTCTGTTCACTGCTGATTTTCACCACTGTCCTGCTGCTGTTCCTCATCTTCTGTTTTCTGCTCTTCATCCCTTTCCTTTTGCTCATGACCTTTCTCTTCTTGCTGTCTACTTCCCTCTCCTTCTTCCTGCTGTCCTGACTGTTCTGTGGTAATTTTGAGCCTTCTAGGAGTAGGCCTGCTGGACAAAAGTATAGGGCGATGAATAGGTTGAGTGGGAGATATATGGACAGGAGGAACAGTAGAGAAATCTGGGTGACTGATGAATACATCCCATGGAACCTCTTTCTTCTCTAGCTGGTGTAGGATGATAATTTTGATCAGAGAATGATGGAAAAGGGAAGGTATTTGCAGAGATGGAGTCTTCTTCTGTACTGTGGATGTCATCTTCTCGATGCTCTTGTACAAAAAGTAAGGGAGATTTAGCTGCCTGGTTCTAGTGAAATGCATTAATAATCGGACATGGTAGGCATAAACTCGAGCAAACCTCCCTTCACAAGTAAAATACTTCATTATGACTTTCATTAGAGGAGCATAGCTGTCAAGAAGATAAGAAAAAGGAAAAATAGCAGTGCAAGTATCTCTATGCTCAGGCTTGATGAAAGGCTTGTAATCTTCTAAGTCAAGATGGGTCTGTTTGAACCATTTCTCGCCATGATATGGGATCTTGGTGGATTTGGACACTGATCTTGGAGAAAACTTGAAATCAAGGACCGCTACCTGGAAATGCTTGTTCTGGAACCTCTGGGCGCATAGGTGTGTCAATGGCGAGAAACTTTTGACCTCCTGTATCTTCTAGCAGAAATATAGACAACCTACCTCATGAAAGTTGAAGAGGATGGATGGATGAGCATTGACCTCCTCTGTAGAGATTGGCTCATATCTTTTATGTGAACCACTTCTGCTGTCTTGCCTTGGATGCGTTTTGACCTAAATGTGCTTTTGAAGAAACAAACTTCCTCACTGTCTATAAACTGTCTTCTTGAAGCCAAACTGTGTCAATACACTGTTTTGATAGTGAAAAATGTCTTTGGATGACTGCACACTGTTCCCTCACAATATAAAGAACCCCTGCTCCTTCAAAGAGTGGCCTTTCCACCTTTAAATTATTTCAGCCAACAGACTTTTCAATAAGATACCATACAGTGAAAAGGAGACAAAATGTTAGGTGAATTTTCTATGTAAAGTGTCAAGAAGTCACCTTGTTCTTGTGAAGTTTGGAGGCCAACAACACACCTTTATCTTTGTCCAAAGGTAGACTTTCTAATCATTACAAAACCTGTCCTTCCTAGTGTGCCAATTACTCAACAAACTTATGTCTTATGCAATCAACTCTTAGTGTAATCAGTCAATCAATGTCACAGTTTATGTGACCAGGTGACAGAGTTTTGGAAAATGCTTCAAACAGTTCAACAAAGCCTGTAGGATTTTATCTTGTCAAATGGTTAAATCACCTTATCAATGTGAAACCCTTGCCTTTTTAGAAAAAACCTTTACTCCATCTGAATATCAACTTTATCAAAATAAGCTTGAAGAACAAAGACAGTCAAGTGGAAAACTCAGTGAAAAACTGTCCCTTCTGTGGTTTATAGGGTTAATTTTTCCTTTTGAAGTTTGGAAGATATAGGATCTTTTGTCCTTTGATTAATAAAGGTGAAAACACACAGCTCCTAGTTCAGTATATCTCTTTCCCTGTAAGCACTTTTATCAGTATGCTCACCACTCCAGCACAGCTTTCGAACAATGGATATTCTCACATAAGCAACATAGTTTATAGGTATGGTAACAAAGTTTCAAATAAGGCTGCAGGGTTTTAACTTCTCAGACAGACCAAAATCCTTTTAGTATGGAAACCCTGTCCCTTAAAAACCATGCCCTTCCTTTCCCTTGTATATCAATCAGCAACTATTCATAATGTCATACACAGTCAAGTCAAAGAAAACACAGTGATGGCACTTTCCGGTGTTGGTGGTAAGAGAAACCTGCTTTTTGATGTTTTTATGATATGGCAATCAACATTTATCATTCAAACTATATGAGAATCCTCTCATATGACAACTATCTTTCCTTTGTATCACTGTTTCTCATAATTATTTGACCCACACGCCCTCAAAATTTCCTTGGCAAACTTCTGACTGTTTCAAATAATGCATATAACATGACAGTTTTTTGACCTTGTTTTATCCCAATTTTGAGTGCAATTTGCAATGGTTACTCATACTAGTGCTAATTCAACCCTTTGGTGTTTTGCTTCTAACCCCATAACCACATCAATACCTCGTTTTTTATAACTTGAACTGTGGTTTTTTAAACCTATTACAGCACTCAGCAATTTTGAAACCAAGGGGGGGGAGCACGTAAAAATACCTGTATAACTTCGATGAGGGCATTGTAAAGAGTTGGAGTAGCTTTGCATGTGAACTGGAGGCGTGTTGGAGGGTTTAAACTTGCACGACACGTTTACAGTGGAGGGCGCCACGCATAAATCGGTGTCGGGTGACTCTGTCGGGTCGACCGGGCGCTGTGTACAGGCGCGTCGCGCACACGTACAGGCGCATCGTGCACACGTACAGGCGCATCGTGCAACTATTATCAGCCAGTGCAAAATTTCTTCTGAGCACGTCGCGCAGACTTACAGGCGCGTCGCGCAGTTATAACTGTGTCAAACTTCTTCAACCGCTCCGAAAACTTCTGTGTTTGATCTTTGATGGTAGCAAGGGGCTCTGCTCAGGCTTGGGGGATTTTCAAAATAGAATGTAGCGGCTTGGACTCCTTTTAAATAAAGAGAAAGCAACGGTCTCTTTGATATTTGATTTGGAGAGGGTTCTTTTCAAAAGTTTGAAAACGGTTTGTTATTATTTTTTTAAACAACAGTTGAACCTTCATTTTTCCAAAACATAGCTCGATACCCTTGTTTTGAATATGTGTCACAGTGGGAATGAGAAGCTTTTTCATGAACGTGACCCTCTTTTGAAATGAAAAACAACCCCTTTGAGATCCTGAAACTTTGACTGTTTCTTCTTTTAAGGAATAACAGGGTCCTCTTTTTCTGATAGCTGCGCTAGGGAGAGAAAACTGTTTTGAGCTATTACGAAGGATCTTGCAGATGTGTCTTTGAGGGCAACCACCCTTTCTGGAAAAAATTAACTGTGGCTTCTATATTTCAATCCCCTTTCCTGTCTTAGTGGTGATCATTTGCTGTCATTTTGATAAGCTCCTAGTTACCATTTCCTACTTCTGAGACTTATGGGCATGGACCTGCTCACTGTGGAAACTGAATGAGGTCGCAAGTGGGCTTGAGCTGTTCTCATGACTGTGAGTGCGAAACTTTAGTGGCATTCATTTTAGACTTTGCCAATATTCTATTGATTAAGAAAGGTGCTTTTCTCCAATCCATTTTCTCTACTCAGACAATATTATCATGATGTCTCTGTCCACTAGAGTAACAAAAAATTATGCTTGTTTCAAGTTTTCCAACATACTGACAGCATGTCAAAGCCTCTCTTTTTCCTATTATGAACTTGTATGCCTGTCTATAATGCTTTTTTTTGGAGGAAGAAAGTAAACTGTCATCTTATTAACATTTCTGGCACTTTGCTATGAAAGAGGACATCCATGGAGGTTCTTTCAAGCTATGTTTGATCATCCCTTGTTCAAGGAGGAGCCTTCCTTTTACAGTCTTTCATCTGCTCACAGTGGAAACTGAATATGATACTTCTGAATTTTTATAATGACAGTTTTGTACTTGTTTTGAAATCCTCTTCAAAATCTGGGAGTATGCCAAAATCCTTTTATACTTTATAACTCTATATACTAGCTGCAGTATCTCTTGGGAAAACCAGGCTTAGATTTTCACTGTTAACTTAGGATAAACCTATTTGAAAAGGCAGTTGTTCATAAATGGAGTTGCTTTCATGTGGAAGATAATGACATGCCTGATTAGCTTTCTAAGGTTTTCCAGGGTTTTAAAACTTAGATCATAACCTGTTTTATGTCTTTGTGCTGAGGAAACAAGTATGAAAGATGTGGAATAATTGCTGGCATATTTCACAGCTGCCAAGGTTTTTATTAGCCACCTTCTTCCTAACGAGACTCTGAAAACACCAATCTGCTGCATTTGAAGAAACTACCTGTCTTTGTGGTGGAGTGTAGATCGCAACACTTGTACCTGCTCTGATGCTTTGAATGATATCAAAATGTCACATGTCTGGGACTGTGTACTATTTTCCTGCCTCTTCTTCATGTTCATCCAGAAACCATGGACTGTACTTCATATTTCAATAGGAACAAAAGAACACACAGGGGTCTTTTTACTGAAGTATTTTCCTGCTCAAGACTGATTGAAGCTATCCATATTAACACCCCTGCAGAGATATTTGTTATGATAACTTTGATTGAGGAGTCCCTTTTTATGCTCTCTGATGATGACTGAAACCTCAAATGATTCTCTTTACCAAACCACAAACTCTGTCTTCTCTTGTCTTGCACATTTCAGATGCGAGCCCTGTTATGATAATCACTTATACTCAGAAACCTAGAGTCATTGTTTTACTGTGTAGTAAAAAGAAAACCTGGGCTTTTGCAATCCTTAAAGTCAATATTGGCCAGCGCCCTCTGCTTGTAGATGAAGGAGGTGCCTTAACCCTATGCTTGTAGATGAAGGAGGTTCTTGGCCATGAAAAATTACCAGTCTGTTTGATAGTGGTGTCTTTCTTTTACTGTGATTTCATGCTGAAAGGAAGCTGCAAGGTCTTGATGAGTAACTCTTTTTCTTGTAGATATATCTCAGGCTCATGTTTACATTGAGAAGCAGCTGTTCTTCTAAATGTAGAGTCAAGAAATTTCTTCTGAGATGATGTTATATTTCCTGTCTTTGTAAAATCCATAAAACACTGTAAAACACCTAATAATCAGCTTGAGACTATGGTCTATGTAGTGCTGAGACTTAGGGGTGTGTAAGTGGCGCGACTTAGGGCTATAATCAATTTCATTTGTAGAGTGGGAGGTCTGTTATGAATGGTCTGTATCAGATGGAGGTTTTTGGCTTTTGATGTTTGCCAAAGGTAAAATGCCTTAAAGCGCCACTTCCTAACTTAGGGGAGGCTTTTGAAACAGACTTGGATTTGCCTTTTAGAGCTGATGGGTAGACCAGTAGGGCTGAAGCTAGATATGATAGTGATAATGAGTTTTAACTTTGACATGGGCGGACTGAAAAGTAGGAGGGCGAAAAAAAAAGTTTTATGAGGGTTTTCTAGATGACAGATTGACATATGGAAATCAGCTTCTAGAAAACTCAGCTATGGATCTAGTCATCACTAACAAGTGAAAAATATTGATGACTAACACAGCCCATAGCTTTCTTTAGAAAAGCACTTAGAGATGCCACTTTGAAGTACAATATCATGGAGAAACAGGCCCTAGCTTTGGTAAAGGCCATTAAAGACTTTAGAGTGTGCATTCTTTACTCACACATCATTGCCTATGTTCCAAATGCAGTTGTAAAGGACATTATGAAACAGAATGGTCCTGATGGTAGAAGAGGAAAGTGGATTGCCACAATTCTAGAATATGACATAGAAATAAAACCCATTGTAATATTCCTACTTAGCAAATAGGTGAGATACATCATTAAATTACTGGATGATACATTGAACCTAGACAGTGCTGTAGATTTGGTCAAGGTTGACCCAGTCCCACAGCTCAAACCCCTTTCACACCTGCAAGTGATTTATTTACATGGCCCTGATTTATCTTTGTTCACATGGGCATTGATTTATTTAGTCTT
Organism: Pinus albicaulis; assembly: GCA_034641835.2. Lineage (NCBI taxonomy): Eukaryota > Viridiplantae > Streptophyta > Pinopsida > Pinales > Pinaceae > Pinus > Pinus albicaulis. The sequence goes on from CM076571.1 coordinate 256,792,814, forward strand.
TTCAGGAGTTTTACATGTCCTCCTTTATTCATTTATTCATGCAACAGAAAGTAAAACAAAAATGAATATTCCTCTTAGCTTAGGCTAAGTAGGAATATTACAGTGGGCTATTATACTAGTTATAACTCCTTGGGATATTCCCTATATAGCCTAAAGAACTGCTTATATAGTCCAAGATATAGAGCAGAGAGCAAATATTTGAGCTATTTCTGTGAAAATAGAAATTTGTTGGGCTTGGTAGATTTAAATCTCCTAGTTAAACAAGCCTCCAATGCTCAATTAGGTAATCCTTTATGTGTTCAACTTGATACCTAGGTAATGTATATCACCCAGCTTAAGAATCTTCTGAGATCATTTTAACTGTAATTCTCAAGCTGAGTCTCTATATATATGCATCTATTGCTGTAATATTCCTACTTAGCCTGAGCTAAGAGGAATATTCATTTTTGTTTTACTTTCTGTTGCATGAATAAATGAATAAAGGAGGACATGTAAAACTCTTGAAAAGACTGAATAAATCAATGCCCATGTGAACAAAGATAAATCAGTGCCATGTAAATAAATCACTTGCAGGTGTGAAAGGGGTTTGAGCTGTGGGACTGGGTCAACCTTGACCAAATATATAGCGTTGTCTAGGTTCAATGTATCTCCTAAAGGGACAACGCGGTTTTAGAAGGAGGCCCCTCATGTGAAAGGAGCTAATTCATCAAGGTGGTTTAGGGTTTGCAAAGGCTTTCATATTATAAAAGGAAGGGAAGGGAAGCAAGAGAAGGTTGTTGGTTGATTATATTTCTGAGTATTTTGTCTTCTTAGACAAATACTATTCTCTTCTATTTAGTAGAGAATTGTGCTGCTTAGCACTTGGAGTTCCTATGCAGGGATTTCACCTCTTCCTTTGAGGATTCTTAGAGGAGTATTTTCTTATTTGATCCACTATTAGGCTTGAGGCCAAGCTCTACTTACAATTGCAGCACTGATCCATTAAGGGTTTTGCTACTTTTGCAAGCTGCAACAAGTGGGATTCTATATCTGCAGAGATCTAGCTTGTTTTGGGAGCCTCTTCTCATGGAGTGTGTCTTTTAACCTCCTGGAAGAGTGCCTCTCCTGTTTGTACTTCAGATCTGTAACTTGGTAGTGGGCCATCTATGTCATTTGAGCTACAGCGTTGTTTCCATTAGGGAACTGTGTTATTTGGATGTGAGATTCTTCATGGTGTTTTGATCACAATTTTGATGAGAGATCTTTGGTGCTAGGCTTTTCCTTCCACTTTGGTGATCCATGGATTAGCTTGTTGATCTATGTTATGTTTAGATCTGATCTATTGTCATGTAATGTTATATTCAGAAATTACTGCAGCATTTTACAGATCTGCAACTTGAAACTCAGATCTACTCTTTGTTATGCATGATTTTGTCAAAACCCCAAGGGGATCTTGTAAATAATACTATGTAGTTTCCATATCTGAAATAGATCTGATGTTTTGTCCACAGATTTTTCCTAGATCTGTGTTGTAATATGTAGTTGCTACATCTCCCTAAAATAATTCTATTGAGCCATTTCTTCTGATATATATATGTGTTGTAGCTCTCTTTTATGAAGATATCTTGCTCTATTGTCTCATGTATTCTACTGTATATTGAAAGAGCTTCACTTTACTTCTTATTTGCTGCTGTACATTCATTTGTTAATCATATTTAACAGCCTCCTGCTCATATTTTCCAAGACTGCGTTATTCCTGAAGCAGTTTGTTGTGCATAGCTGCAACTCCTCTTGTAGGGTGTTTTTCAGCTAGACTAGGTGGTGGGAGATCTGTTTACCACACCTAGTTTGATTTGTTTTTTCTCCCCTTTTGGATCTAGACTCCAGATCTGCTAATCTAAGGGATCCAAGGGTTGTAATCTCATTTATGTACATCAATCTCCCAAGAGTACGTTATTTCAGCAAGCTTGTTGTGCTATTCCATATCTGGGATATTACATCCTTATAAGTCCTGATTTTAAGAAGGATTTTATTATCTAATCTTTTTCTTCAGAACATACTATTGTTGCAGTTTTACTACAAAAAAATGACTAGGGCTATGAGTAGCCCATAGATTTCTTTAGAAAAACACTTAGAGATTCCACTTTGAAGTACAATATCATGGAGAAACAGGCCCTAGCTTTGGTAAAGGCCATTAAAGACTTTAGAGTGTGCATTCTTTACTCACACATCATTGCCTATGTTCCAAAGGCAGTTGTAAAGGAAATTATAACACATAATGGTCCTGATGGTAGAAGAGGCAAGTGGATTTCCACAATTCTAGAATATGACATAGAAATAAAACCCACTAAACTTATAAAAGGTCAAGGATTAGCCAAAATCATGGCTGAATCAAATTCTCATGCTTTAGACATTAATTTTATTTCCCAAGTAGATGATCAGGAAGAGATGGCGACTCCAGAGATCAGTGAAGCCTTTTCAGACTCACCATGGTATGCTGATATTATATTTGTATTACTAAATTTACAAGCTCCTCCTATATTATCAAGAACAAAAGCTAGATTCTTAAAGCTAAAAGCAGTAAGATTTTTTATATTAGACAATGTACTTTTCTGGAAAGATCATAGTGGAATTTTACTGAATTGTTTGCTAAAAGAAGAAGCTGACAAAGTTTTAGAAGAATTTCATGCAGGTGACTGTGGAGGACATATTTAGTGGAAAAATACTGCAAACAAAATCCTAAGAGCTGGTTTTTACTGGCCTACTTTGTTTGCATATGTAAAAAGGTATGTGACTTCCTATCACAAGTGTCAAATATTTGAGGGAAATAAAAAGCTCTTACCATTTCCCTTAAAACCTATCTCAACAGAAATGCCATTTCAACAATGGGGTCTTAACTTCATTGGTGAAATTCACCATCCATCATCAGCCCAACATAAGTGGATTCTGACAGCCACTGACTATTTTAATAAGTGGATAGAAGCCATACCCTCTAGGCAAGCCACTAACACTATCATTATCTCCTTTTTAGAAAGCAACATACTTTCAAGATTTGGATACCCCCAAAAGATTATTACTGAAAATGAAGCTACATTCAAATCTAAAAATATGATTAACTTTTTCCATAAATACCACATTACCCTAGGCCATTCTACCGCATATTACCCTCAAGGTAATGGCCTCGCTAAATCTTCCAATAAGAGCCTTGTAAACATCATCAAGAAATTATTAGAAGATAATAAAAATACTTGGAACAAGAAGTTAGTTAATGCCTTATGGGCATATATAATTACAACCAAAAACTCTATTGGTACTTCCCCTTACCAGCTTGTTTATGGAATGGATTTTATTTTTACATCTTCCTTAGGACTACCAGTAATGAAGATTATTCAAGATTTACAAGTTGAGACAAATGAAATTCAAAGAAGGATTAATCAAACCATTCACTTGCAACAAACAAGAGAAGAGGTTTATCTTAAGTCTCAAGATATCCAAGAAAAGATAAATAAATTTTTTGATAGAAAAAGTAAAGAAGATGATTTCTACATTGGAGACAAAGTGTTAAACTGGGATTTAAGGAGAGAAGAGAAAGGTAAACATGGAAAATTTGATTTTATATGGAAAGGACCTTATGTTATTTATGTTTTGTAATATTCCAAAATGGAAATAGCAGCAATACAAGACTTAAGAATGTAAAAAAAAAAAAATCTAAAAATGACATAAGAGGGATCAATATTCAGCCATCATTTTATTAAGATATCAGAAAAAATATACAAAAATATCTTAAGGGTCAATCCACTCAAGCAATAAGAACAAGCCTCCAATGATCAAAACAATTAGCACATGACTTGCTGCAACTGTATACAATGCTAAAGAGCAGTGAAAGCACTATCTATATCAGTGTAGCTACTACTGTAAACATAAATAAATGAAATATGGCTGACAGGAAGAAAATAAATGCCCAGAAAAGAAGATGTTGGCTCTAATACATGATTTCTAGCCAACCCGCAAAAGATTGCTAGAAATACCAAGAAATATACAATGTGACAAATAACCCTGGGGTTGAGATGTCATTGCAAACTGGAATTGAAGAGAGTGAGGCTATGAAAGATATGAAATGATGATTTCATCCTCCAATTCTATTTCTAAATAGAAGGCTGGTCCCTCTACTAAAAAATAGACCCTCCTGATGAGCTCAATGAACCCTCCCAACAAATGCCTCCAAAATAACGCAGTTCAGAATTGTGACTGTGCTGTGAGGGATAGTAGATGGTTGTCCTGATGCTAAAGATGTTAAAATATTCCCAAGAGCCCTCCTTATTGATCCTCCTATGGACAGTCTACCTCTCCACTAAAAAACAAGCTCAGAAATAGCTCTATGTGATACTCCTTTGCCGCACCCTGCAACACAACCCAGCTCTAAATAGAAACTGCACTGTAGCTGAAGGAGGTAGCTTGGCTAGAATTCCAAAATGAGGAAATTCAGCCCAAAGAACATCTCCTTCCATGAGGATGAGGTATGTATTCCCTATCAGGAACACCCTTGTGCTAAATAGCACAACAACCCTACTAAACAGCAAAAGGAAGCAAGTCTAAATAGACAATATCAAATGATAATCTAAAACATGAATAACAATGGCTACCATCCCCTCCATATATAGTATGTGAGCCTTTTGACATTGGGTCCCATCCATACTTTCCACTAAGCTCATGCAAGTTGTCCTCCACTAAAACTGTGTTGTCTCATCATGAATGCCACTCCTCCATGACAACGTTGTTGACTTGGTCAAAGTTGACCTCTTCAAAATGTTATCTCCTCAAGTTCACACCCAAAGGTGCTTAATCCAGCTACTTATTCTTCCTCCTTTCACATTAGGAGTGTTATTGTTCCTTCTAAATGGTTTTAGGTGCCTCCCTACCCACTTATTCACCGACCTAGTGATAAAAAAAACTATAATATTCCATTTAGATGTAGGCTAAATTTTTGGAATACTACAGTCCTCCCCTCCAAAATTTTGCTTGTCCTCAAGCAACTATAAAGGTGGAGAAAAATTCCTCCCTTCCTCTTCTTGTGGCCTTCTCATTAACGGTCCCCACTATAGCTCAAAATAATCTGCAAAAATTCTTCCCTCCAATGGTTCCTTCCAAGTATGCAAACCCAAATGGTTCACAGCATGAAAAAGTGGAAGGTGTAAGTGGAAACCTTCTTTCTGTGCAATGGCCTCATAAAGGTAGGAGTGATCACAAACATAGGGAATCTCATCCCTAATTAGATTATCCCATGCCCATGCTATCATCCAAATGAAATGAGCCATTCTAGGTAGCTCATCAAAGAAATCCTCAACCCCCAGTTTATGCAATGTATTGGGGCTGCATGGAGAGATTAGATTTTTCTACCCAAGTTGTTTCTCTCTCCATTTATGGTAATTATGGGGCTACTACTGATCTTGGGTTGAAATTTCATGGCCTCCAAGAATGGCCCAATTTACCCCACCAAACAAATCAGCCATGAAGTGCCTCCTCCAAGAACTCAAGTTCTCCAAATGGCTCCTCCCACATGAAGAAAAGAGATGTAGTGTGGCAATCATGGTCTGCCCATTGTTTCTCCTGAAACATGCAACATGTAAAGTAGGGAGAATCATACTCCCAATGGGAACCTCCAACTCTTGTGCCACTCTCCCAACAAAGCTTCCCATAAACATAAGGACATTACCAACATATGGAAGCGAAAACCAATGGAAACAAGTTTCCATATGACAACCGGGAGGTGCATCATAGTTCCACATATGGAACCAGCGTAGTGCATCCCCTGCCTGCCTCAAATAAAAGAATAAAAATTTCCCTTCCGACCACTTATTTTTTGCCACAATCATCCTACAAGATAGGATCATGAAGGTAAAATGTGGTGTCAATGGTGCACACCAAGACTCATGTGGCTTTCCCCACAATCCACCCATAAAATAACCAACCTCAATGCTACAATTGGCCTCAA